>CAEGAG010185276.1:0-56224 GCA_903067065.1 Brachyrhaphis terrabensis
GTTGGTTGGATGATAGATGGTTGGATGTTGGTTGGTTGGATGGTTGGTTGGATGACGGATGGTTGGATGTTGGTTGGATGGTTGGTTGGATGTTGGTTGGATGGTTGGTTGGATGATAGATGGTTGGATGTTGGTTGGTTGGATGATAGATGGTTGGATGTTGGTTGGTTGGATGGTTGGTTGGATGACGGATGGTTGGATGTTGGTTGGTTGGATGACGGATGGGTGGATGTTGGTTGGTTGGATGAAAGATGGTTGGATGTTGGTTGGTTGGATGGTTGGTTGGATGACGGATGGTTGGATGTTGGCTGGTTGGTTGGTTGGATGATGGATGGTTGGATGTTGGTTGGATGACAGATGGATGGATGTTGATTGGATGACGGATGGATGGATGGATGGATGGATGATGGATGGTTGGTTGGTTGGTTGGTTGGTTGGTTGGTTGGTTGGTTGGTTGGTTGGTTGGTTGGATGACGGATGGTTGGATGTTGGTTGGTTGGATGTTGGTTGGTTGGATGGTTGGTTGGACGACGGATGGTTGGATGTTGGTTGGTTGGTTGGTTGAATGGTTGGATGTTGGTTGGTTGGATGGTTGGTTGGATGATGGATGGTTGGATGTTGGTTGGATGACGGATGGTTGGATGTTGGTTGGTTGGTTGAATGGTTGGATGTTGGTTGGATGTTGGTTGGATGACGGATGGATGGATGTTGGTTGGATGTTGTTTCTCTAATTCTGATGCGTTTTGATCAAATCGTTTCCCAAAAACAAAAATAAAATCTTAAACATGTCGATGATTTTCTGAAACACAGGAAGTGATGGAAGTTAATCACTTCCTGTTTGTTGATGTTTACTTCCTGGTTTCCCTCTCAGCTGCTCGCCCTTCTGCAGCTCCAGTTCGGTTCTGGAGAATCAGCGCCTGATCTTGATGAAAGCAGAGGAAAAACCTCTGAATTAAACATCTGCTCTAAAGATAGAGCTCCTCGCCTGCGTCACGCTGAAATGTTTCCCCCTTCCTGCTGCATGCATGCTGCTCCATTTCCCACAGCGCATGTAGTTTCACTTTGAGAAGCTTTGTCAGAGTTTCTCAGCATCCCTGCAGTGATCTCAGCAGGAGGAGGACGGAGCCGCCTGCCTCTGACTTCAGGCAGCTTCATGGAAAATTAGTTCATGATGATTATTTTATGATGGTTGGGAGCAGATTATCTGTCTCCAGGAACTCTGATGAACCAAATTTGGAAATTTACATTAAAAGCTTCAAAGAAGAGACTATATTTCCTCAGGCTTTTTGTGCTGAACCGTTCTTTATGCATATTTGAAGGTTAATCCACAGAAAATCAGCCTTTGTTCTGCTTCTTGCAGATAAAGTTTAGATATGTTTGTTATTCTTTGTGTCCGACCCAGAAATTAGGAGCACAGAGATTTCTCTTAGTGATAAAATAAGGAAAGTTCAACTCATTCTCAGTCGGATTGGACCTTCCTGAACTACTTCCTGTCTCTGATCCTGGTTGAGGTTATCATGGTCAGGATGGATCAAGACTTCTCTGCTCTACATAAAGGGGAGGATTACATATAACTTCAAAAAACGGAATAATGAGAACCATTGTTGAAGGCAGAAAGAGTAGAAGCTACTTAAAGAGATAGAGGCTCAATTTCAAGGTGTCAAATTTGTTTTATGTTATGTTTTATAAATATAAATACCCAAAACTAATGATCTTCCTGAGTGGATGGAAACGTTGGACGGTCATTTTCTGGCTGACGGCTCTGTGCGTCTCCGTCAGGCTCTACTGCCTGAAGATCTACGGCCTGTCGTCTCTCTGGAGGCTCTTCAGGGGGAAGAAGTGGAACGTCCTGCGGCAGAGAGTCGACTCGTGCTCCTATGACCTGGACCAGGTGAATCTTCACTCCACTTTCCTGATGTACTACATCTACCTGAATTATCTCAATTATAGTGTAAGAAAACCCGCTCAGAAGGGTGACTGAAAGAGATTTTTATCACAAATTTAAAGAAGGAAAGATTCTTTAAAGGCATTCTGGGTAAATACGATCAAACCAAACACACTAGCCTAGCCCTAGCTGGAGAAATGGCTCGTGGTTTTTAGCTAAAGACAAAAGAGAAATCCTCTAAACACTAAAATATGACGCCACTCCTTTTTTGTTTAAATTTTAAGAAGGAAGTTGCTCTCAGCATCTTATTTTGAGGTTTTCAAGTCGTTTCCTTCAGCGGTTCTTGGTGCAGCGCCCTCACAGGCGAAGAGGGGAACAGATTGCTCAAATGGTTTAGTTTTTGCAATTTTGTTGTGAAAACAGCCAAAAACCATCAGTCCAGTCATGATGGAAAGCTGTTAAGGGAAGTCAACGGTCAGATTTACAGAGTATTCTTCATTAACGATGGTGTTAATCAGCAGTTTGCCTGACTTTTTTCAGTCATTTTCAGTCCTGAGGTCTGTTGTGTTTTTGCTGCAGCTCTTCATTGGAACGCTGCTGTTCACCATCCTGCTGTTCCTACTTCCTACCACAGCGCTGTACTACCTGGTCTTCACGCTGGTAAGAGAAGCTGAAGCCGGGATTTGGAAACGTTTTCACCTCAGTGACTCTTTTAATAACTTAACTGACACTTTTTAGTGAATCATGTTATATGTAATCATAAATAAATTGAACCCTAGTTCTGTTTCTCCTTTTTGGGTCTGCTGCTGCTTTGTTTATCTCCAGTGGTCCAGTCAGGAGAACAGCTTTGTGAACTTCTCACAGACCTTCCTGTTTATCTTTGAACTGACTTTATTTGCAGCTTTCTCTGAGAACAAGCAGAAACGTTTGTTAAAGCTGTAGTGTTGGTTTGTTTTTCACACCTGTGTGTGCCTGTGTGTGGGGCAGCTGCGCCTGGTGGTGGTGCTGTTCCAGGGCGTCCTGCATCTCAGCGTTGACTTCATCAACTCCTTCCCTCTGTTCGCCATGGCGCTGCGGATCTGTCGGCCCTACAGACTGGCTGGTAAATCTCATTACTTCTGCAAAGCGGAAACTTTGGCGTGTGTAAATTTGTTTTTATTCCATTTTCAGAGGGTGTGAAGTTCAGAGTGCTGTGTGAGGAGCCGGGCACCGCCCTCCACCTGCTGATGGAGGTGAGATTTCCCAGTTTGACGCTCCGTTTTGGACGTTACCTGGTGCTGGAGGTGGAAGCTGTTCCTTGACGCTGCCGTTCTTCTGCAGATCAACCCTCTGAAGTGCAGCAGCGTCGTCCAGACCTACCGCACGCCGACCTACAGCTGCTACCCCAGAGACTCCTGGGCGGCGCTCGTCAAGAAGCTGTTCATCGGGGAGCTGATTTATCCCTGGAGACACAAAACCACCAAGTCTGACTGACGGCGGAAACTGTGAAGTATTCTGAGCAACTTGAATGATTGATTAATTGATTGATTGATTATGAATACTCATTCCATCTTTTTTAGTACATATTTTGATTTTTGTCCACACTTATGAAAGATGTGGAACACTCCTAACATAGTTTCAATGCTGCTCCATCACTGAACAATAACAATTTCATTTAATTTCACCCTAATGTGAGTAAAATTTTATAACATTTTACCAAAATGTTACAGATTTAACTTGTTAAAAGACTGAAGATGATTTCTAAACTTGATTCATTGAAAATGAATCAAGTTTAGCTGAATTGTTAAAGAGCCTTAACAGATAAACCAAGAATAATAATTAGTCCTTTTTCATTAACGTTTTATACACAAACTTACTAAAAGTCACCAAATTCCACTATGGAGTTCTGTTAAAACATTTGTTTATGTGGTAGAGACAAATACAAAAAAACTTGGATCAAAACAGTCTAATGCTTGCATCACAGTGTATTTATCCAAATCTAATCACAACACTCGTCGTATAACAGCGCCCCCGGTGGTTGGATGAATAAATGGATTACAGGTTTGGTGAAGTTAGCTAAATGACCGCTGTTACCTTTTCTTGTTTTGTTCTTTAGTTTTAGTTGTTTGTTTTTTAACCTGTTTTATGACAATTTGAGAAAATGTATTCCTGAAAATAAATCAAAACTGACCCAAACATCAGCTCAGAGATGTTCAGATGGAAGATATGGAAGAATCCCGTGGTGGGAAAAGCGGTACCGAAGTCCGTTTTGATTTTTCTGCTGCTGGAAAACAAACTGTGGTTCTGCTTTGCTCCAAGCGTTGATGGTTTTGTCTCTATTTTTAAAAATCATCTTAGATTTAACTTGTTTTATGCCTGTAGAACCAGTTGGTGCCAAACTGGTAGATGTTTCCCTAAAACGACTCATAGTTTCAGAAATTACGTGAAAAGATTTCCCTCTGTTCACCACTCCAAAGTGTGGCCAGTAGGTGGCGCTGTGCGCATCTTTGCACTGCTTTTCCTGTCTGTTTTTTAAGACGCTTTTCCAGCTGATCCACCAGAATTCGTCTCAAAACATCTGAAACAGATGCAGAGAAAATTCTGTGGAAGGACGCTTGCTGTTTGTTCTTTGAACTCCTGGTTTAAGACGTTTTGTTTTTCATCTTCATCAACAAGTAGCACCAGAAGTTTCTCAGCCCTTCAGGAGGAAGTTTGAGTTTCAGATGCTTTCCCTGATAATGTCAATGTTGGTCCTTTTTGATGCTGTATATAATTGATCAGTAGCTTCATCCTAATCAATAAACTTATTTTGAATAAAATGTTTATTTTTCTGCAGCCTTTTTTCCATTACTAATTATATTTTATTCTGGTAAACTACAGTTATAAAACAAGATCGATCATCAGGAATCAAAAGGCAGAATTTATTTTTTCTGTCGTTTTCAGTGATTGATTTTAATGATGTGGCTCACCACCCAGGGTGGCATTTCTTCACAGGGTGACGTAGAGAGAAAAGTTTTCACCTCCTTGGATGTTTTACAAATCAGTCATAATTAACTAAACTTTTCTTTTGACAAAAAACCCTCAAATATCCAAGTAGAAACTTATTTCTATAAATAATAATAATTGGTAAGGATAATAATTGGTAAGTGATAAATATCACTTATTTTATGAGTGATACAGTCACTCATAAAATAAGTGACTGTATAAATATTCACACCTTTCCAGTCAGTATTTAGTATTTGCATCTCTGACTGGGTCCCAGCAGGGAGTCTGTGTGGATCTGGACGCTGCAGTTTTCCTCCATTCTTTCCTGCTAAACTGTTCCAGCTCTGGACATCAGCTGTAAACAGGTCTGGGCTTTGATTAGGCCACTCCAGAACCCCCATCTTGTTTTCTGTGAATCTTTAGCTGAATGCTTTAGGTTGTCATTTTCTCTGTTATCTTATTTCCTCAAGATATTTTTGATTCTAGCACCAATTGACTGGACCGCTGTTGAATTAGGTCAGTCACTTTTTATGCAGTCATTCATTTTGTGTCTGATGTTTTTTTTAATAGATGCAAAACAAATCAGTTCTTCCAGGGTAGCACTTATGCAAAAATGTTTTTAAATGAATCTCAATATCTTTCAGGTTTCTATAAACAAGAACTTCCAGAAATGTTAAAGCACCTTAAAAATGTCAGTAATCTGTACGACAATGCAGAGTAAATAAATACAAACCTATCTATATTTCCTGACATCCTTCTGCTCTGCAAACACATTTGTTTTGATTCATTATTTACTGACTTGGAAAAATCACATGGGTTTACTGAGTAAATATTAAAGTTGTTTACTGTTCTAAATGCAGCTTAATTCCTAGATTTAATTCCTAGATTTCCACCTAGCTGCAGTTAAAGCTGCTGCTGTCAGCGCAGGTTTGATGGCTTCATTCATTATGTGTGTAGGTGTTCTGGCTGAGCTGGGAGGTAGGGAGATGAGTCATGGTGATATAAATACTGATTTCACACAGATGGAAGCCAATGCTAATGCTAATGCTCCATGCTGACCATTTTGACACCAAGAAATGAAGTTTTGGTAAGGGAAATATGCTTATTCTGTTTGTAGTAGCTGATTTATCAGTCTGTATGGTGTAAAAGAGATAACATGTCTCTCTATCGCCAACCTGTCCGTTTGTGTCCAGGATGTGTGGGGTCTGCAGAGATGTTAGCTAACCCATCATAGTGATTTACAGTGGCTCTCAAAAGTCTAAACACCTCATTTTAAATCCCAGCTTTTTGTGAAGTAAAACATGAAACCATGATTGATAATTTTTTTAATATGACACGTATCCTATTCAATTCAAGGGGCAAAAGATTAATTTGAACTTCTTGAGATCAAACATGCCATCAGTTATATAAAACTAAATGAATCCAGTCAGTTTATCTCCCCAGAACATTTCTTTAAAAATCCCAAATAAAGTTTCTGTGATTTTTTTCACAGCATTGTCTAAATAATAAATATAATATTCAAGGGTGATTCAGCAAAAACTCTTCCATGCATTTCTTACACTAAATCTTTAGTTAAAAAGAATTGGCTGATCCAAAATGCAGCAGTAGGTCTGGTTCAGCTGGAAGTTTCATCCTGTTCAAAGGGAACAATTCCTCCCTACTATCACCCTGTGCTTGCTCTGATTGGCCATTAGCAGAAAAGGCAAGCTTCAGTTCAATTTTCTGGTTTTCATATTTAGAAAATATTTGACTAACTGTGAAAAAATATGATTCTTTGGAAGTTTTTATTGGATTTTAATGTAATCCTGACTGTTGTGTATAAAATTAATTGATTGGTTGTAACCAATCAATTAATTTTAATCCCAATCAGTTCCCAACTGATTGGGAACTAGTTGTTCTTATGCAACATGGTCTCTGTTGACGCAGTTTATCACATCAGGCAACAACATAAAAAGAACTGGAATGAAATTATGGCCTCTTTGAATCTCGATTTGTCCTATTTTATGTGCTGGTGCTGATAAACATGATTAAATTGAGGTGATTATTTTATAAACTGAAACAGTTCATCAAAGATGTCTAAGAAGTTAGAATAAAATCATGTAAATAGGGTCTGATTGTCCCTTTGCAGCCCATAGCAGGCTTTAATTTAATCATGCTTATCGACATGGTGAAATATCTCTGTCTTTGTTCTAACAGCATTCTGGGAAGAATGGAACATCTTTTTGTGTCCACATACCCCCTCCACCATCTGCGCATTGTTGACAACAATCTGCGATAGACAAATTTCTTGTCCAATAGACGCTCCTGTTTACTACCCCCGCGAAACCCAGCGTCCAATCATATGAGAGATGGGCGGGGAAGAGGGCGTGGCCAGTGCTGAGTAGGGAGAGCGGCGGAGCAGCGAGTGGCAGTGTTGTTGTGGCGCTTCGTGGAGGAGGAACATCTGTGATTATGACAGACAACCATGAAGAGAAATGGAAACATCGCGGGCTGAGATTTCCGAGTGCACCCACACGGATTTGGACTGGACGCAACAACCGTTCGGCTGCGTGATTTCCAGCCATTTTTCGGGTCATTCCCCTGGATTTGAAGTTACGGACTGTTTTGTTCCCGGAGTAAATGAAGAGAAGGGGGCCTGAAATTATACAGACGTTGGGGGGAAGTTGGGCTAGCTGGGGGGGAAACGTTACTGCTCGTTGAAATAGCGCTACTTTATATATTTTAGATTGGCTCTAAAGTCTCCTTTTAACTCATTTAGGGTTATATCCTGAAAATGTCTTTTATGTAAATGTTATTTTGATTGAAAGTGGGAGAGCTAGGCTAGCCCGCTAGCTCCCATGCAGAGCTAGCTTCTCGTTGCTACGAAGCGTCTCCTGAATGGTAAAAGAAACGACGCATTTCTAGTTTGAGAGCGTTTTAAAATAAATTCACCACAAAGCAATGAGAAGTTTAATATAATTACTGGCATGTTTTTGCTGCTTTTTTAGAGTTTCCAACCGGATTCAGATGGAGTTATCAGTTTCTTCAGTCTGTATTTAAAGGCAGGCTCAGCTTCAGTTTGATTACATAATGTCTTATTTACATGGGATTTTTTACTCCCATTGTGCACTACCTTTAATCAAGCTTCACAATATTTAACACATTTATGACACCCACTTTATTTAAAATTTTTAGCTGGAAATAGTGAAAAACAAAGCCTCTGCAGCTGGACCCACATCCAGGTAGTTCATGGCAAAACAGACTTTGTTTTGGATCAAGCCAGAGGGAAATAACATATTTTGAGCCTCCTGGGGTCAGAGGTGAAGATGGGCAGCCAGGGCAGCCCGGTGAAGAGCTACGACTACCTGCTGAAGTTCCTCCTGGTGGGAGACAGTGACGTGGGCAAAGGGGAGATCCTGGACAGCCTGCAGGACGGATCTGCAGAGTCTCCCTATGCCTACAGCAGCGGTGAGTCACTGCTGGCCCAAAAACCTGCTTTTCTCATGGCTCACGCTTTGGCAGAAAAGTCCTGAACATTCGTGCTGTGTGTGGATGTCACAGAGGGGGAGAGTAAACAATGCTTCACATTCACACCCCCAATGTAGCACATGATGCTCTGTTGTCTAAACCTGAAAACTAATTGTCAAAAATGGGTGTAATTTCCACCTTATCTGATTGATTATCCTCAGTGTATTTTAGAGCAAAATGAATTATCACAAAAAGCTGCTTGGACTGCAGTTTTTAATTATAACTTTATAAAATACTGAATCATTTTTTTTTCTAGTCTCTGGATTGACACAAACTGGGGTCTTTGTTTGCATTGAACCCCAGAAAGGAAGATGTTTGCACTGTTTGATTAGGTCTGCTATAATTACCAATAAATCAATTAATCGCATGATAAATTAACACAAACTCATTTCCATTGATTGTTTTTCTCTTTCTACCAAACACTGGATGACAAAAGTCTTCAGTCTGGTGATTTGGTCTCAACTAGCCTTTTTTTTTTCTTCGTTATTTTTATTTATTTATTTTGCCTGGTCATTTGTGCTATTTATTAAATTGCAATCAGATTTCCGTAGGAACAGCTTACGTCTCCAAAGTGACTTATTTGGCAGTAAAGATGGCCGCCGCAGCGCTCTGTTTATGGCAGTAAAGATGGCCACCGCTCGGTTTATGGCAGTAAAGATGGCCGCCGCTCGGTTTATGGCAGTAAAGATGGCCGCCACCGTCTATGGATGGATTTGAAGTTATTCAAAGCTGACAGCGTCGTCACCAGATCAGAACCAGACAACAGAAACTGATGCAAAGAAAAGCCCAGTTAATAGAAACTGAAAGGTTTGACTGTGGAAGAGAACCAGTTTAAATGATCTGTCCCAGTTCGACCTGCGTTGAAGGGGAAACATCCAGCTGGAAGGTGATTGGTGGCTAAAGAAGTTGAGTGTTGCAAACTGGAAAATATGATTAAAAGTAAACTGGGATCTTTGGAAATTTGCTATTTGAGAAGTAGGTCATTAAAAAATGAAATGTGTTGGAAATGGCTGGATAAATCAGCTGCTGACGGATGATTTCCATCAGGAAACCTGGACGGTGTGAAACACTTTGGCAGCTTTAAGGAATGCAGCGAACAGCTGGAGCACAGCTGGACAAACACTCAGACTAATTAATCCTAATTAATCCTAATTCCTCCTCTGATATCAGAGTCAGGTGTTGATACAGAAACAGTTAATCTGCTGCAGATGAGTCAGATTCTCTCCTTCTTTCTGCAAGAACTGTTTATTTTCCAAATCGTATCAATATAAATAATGATTTAGCTTTGATTGGTAAATGCTGAACAGTGATTGAGCTGGAATGTTGTTTCTGTGACTAATAGAGGAAAAATCCAGAGTTTCCAGTTGTTTTTAGATGAAGTCGCTCCGTATGACTGTTTGTGTTTGATATTGACTTCTTTCTGGATAATTTCCTCGTTTCTTCACATAAATAAAAGTCGGATCGGCGTCTGAACCCTGCAGGAGGCAGCGAGGGAGATCAAACGGCTTCATTAAATATGGAGGCTGAGCGCATCGCAGCTGAACGCGCTCAGAGACGGCGGTGCTATTGATTTCCATCAGCAGAGGGGCTGTGTGTGTGTGTGTGTGTGTGTGTGTGTGTTTCCTTCTGTGCACCCTGAATATTTCAGGAGAACAGATTCTGATTGGTTGAGGCTGCCCGCAGGCTTTGATTGGTCCTGATTTTTGGGCTGCTAGTTGAAACATGACTCCCTACACTGCAAAAACACAAAATATTACCAAGCATTTCTGTCTAGTTTCTGGTGCAAATGTCTTAATACACTTGAAATAAGTCAGAACTAAGTGACTTTTTTTTAAAAGCAAAAAACAGGAGCTTGTTTCAAGCCAATAATTCCTTAATTTGGTTAAAAACATATAATTTCCCATGTGAAATAATGTACCAGTGGAACTAGTGGTTTTTATCAAGCTTTTATATTAGCTCACACTGTCTCAACCTGTTCCAGGAATAAAACAACAAAATCTAAAGACTTTCTGAGAAAAAGATCATTACGCTTTAATGTTCCACTAAGTTTTTCAGAATTTAGTAGAATGTTAGAAAGTTATGATCTCTCCCAGTGATCCCAGTATAAATCCTGTTTAAAAATGTAGTGTAATTTCAGTTTAAAGTGATCTGCTCCATAGATAATTTGACTAAGCTTCTATTTTTTCCTGACTTGCTGCTCCATCGTTCAGTTCTGGATGCGGAAGTTTATTGGTGGCATTTATCACTGGATCCAGATAAAATGGGATCTTTAGTGGTTTTAACTGAGAGCTGGAGCTAAATAAAAAGCAGAATGTTCTTTAATCCTCTTTAAAGATGCAGCCAGACTGTTATTGAAACACTTTTTATTTCTTTTCTTCACTTTCTTTTTGCTTCTTACTCATGAGAATTTGCTCTAGTTCTCATTCTTGTGTTTTTCCTACTGACTCATGCTTCTCACAATGTGAGGAACCTCAAATGTTCACCTGCATCACTGATTTAATTTATTACTAGACACTGCAGAGCCAGAAAAACCAGAGTTCATTTGTGTACCGACTGAAGTTCCTGTTCTGCAGAAATGGCAAAATAATTATGCAGAAATGAGTAGCATAAAAACAACTTCAGATATCGCTGAAATGGTTTGAAAAAGTAAACATATTAAAGCAGATGATATTTTGATTCTACCAACCAAATAATGTTTTAAAAACAGTTTCCATGGAGCGTTCTGTGGTGGCGTAGCGGTTAGCGTGACCCACATTTGGAGGCCTTGAGTCCTCGACGCGGCCGTCGCGGGTTCAACTCCCGGACCCGACGATATTTGCCGCATGTCTTCCCCCCTCATTACCCCCTTCCTGTCAGCCTTCTGTCTAATAAGGGACACTAGAGCCACAAAAAGCCCCCTGGTGGGGAAACAAAAAAAAAACAGTTTCCATAATGAAAATACTGCTTTAATTTGGAAGAAATTTAAATGTAAAAAGCAAAAACACTTTATTGGTGTCATGTTGGGGATCTCTGGTGTCAGTATTTAACAAAATAAATAAAAACAAACGTAGGGACAGAAAAGTTGGCAGGTGTCTGACAGTGGTAGCTTAGAGACTTTACAAACCGGCACCCTACCGCAGGATTTAAAAGCACTCTGAGCTCTAATCTGAACCAGAGCTCTGACATTCTTTCAGAGTTTATAATTTCTGCTCTGGTTCTGAGTAGCAATGCTAACTCAAACTCTTTACCATTTCATCTGCAGCTTCTCACAGCAACATGTTGTTTAGCCTTAAAGAGTCGCATCCAGCTAATGCTGCACATGCTAATGCTACACATGCTAAAGCTATACATTCTGGTGGTTAGTCTGATATTTTTTCCTTCATTTGTTTCAAACACATGGAAGAAATTGTTGCAGCTGAAGCTAAATATTATGGGAAAATGTGAACATTTTATGACATCAGCAGATATTTTGTGCCGATATTTGACACATCAAAAGTGGAAAAAAATGCTATGAAAATATTTTCTTAGCTGAGCCTGTGCTCTGCCTGTATCACTAAAATATACACAGTAACTGCATATAAATATTTTACATTTAATCATATTTTCAAATCTCCTTTATTGAAGAAATGGGAAAAATAACAATCCTGACAATATGGACATTTTTATGGGTTTTCAAAGTTTGTTAATTAGAATTTATCATGACAACAATAAATCAAATTCTTACTATAATGAGAAATTTATCTCAAAGTTTCCATCCATGCAAATTTTGGGTGAACTTTGAAATGTTGGGGGGAAAAATGTGAATCAAATGTTTCCACCTGCTGGTTTGAAGAGAATCAAGCAGGATTTTGTCAGATGTTGAGGCTGTAATAAAACTATTTGTCAAAAATAAAAAACATTTTGCCCACAATTTTTTAAAATTAAAATGATGACATATTCAATTGCATTTCATTTGTTTGAATTAATATTCAGCAAGCTGAACAGAGAATCCACTTGTTGGAGTCGCACCAAACAGATGAATAAATGTGAATTATTAAATTCTGAACATGAACATGAATTGTTCACCTGTTCAAACTAATTAAATATGATGATCTGGATCCATGTTCTACTGGACACTAGGATTACAAGCAGCACTTTGGCCAAAGTTTTGACTCTGAACAAACCGTCCTGAAACACAGATGGGATTATTATTATTAACTGATTTAGTTTCCTCTGCAGTGTACTGTGTGAGGAAACAGTACACTGAAAACATCGGTGTGGGCTTCAGATTTTCTCTTCACAGTTTAAAAAAAACGGTCAAAAAGAGAAAATGTTTGGTTAATGTCATGAACTCTCTAAAATCTAACAAATGCCCCTCAAAGTTAAATCTGCTGCAGTCTGAGTTTTATTTCCTTTTCCTTTTGAATGGAAGCGTCTTCAACCGAAGACACCAGAGGAGAAAATCGATTATCTGGGATTTCTAAGTGAGGTCCGGCATTAAGAGGAAAGACGGCTCTCGGACCGCCGCCCTGCACTCACTCCAATTCAATTAGGCTGCGAGCGCAGCACTTATGGTCAGCTGCAGCTTTAAGTTGCCTGGAAATTGGGAGATGTTGCTAATGCTGTTAGCCAGCAGCAGTGACCCGTCAGAACCTGAAGCAGTCATGATGTCGTTTTAAAAACCCGACTGATGAGGAGATTCTCCCTGTAAAGCCTCATGAATTAGCAGGATGATGTGAGGATTCAACAGTTTACCTTAAATAACAATTGAAGCAGTAATACTAAAACTTTATGAATTAATGATCCGTTTCTCTGTCAGCCGACGTAAAGAAGAACTTTGTTTTTCTTGGCTGCAGACATTTTCTCTGACCTTCACAATAAATGATGTTCCTTTCTAACTTCCTCTTCCTGCAGCTTCATTTAGACCCAGATAATCCAGTCCGCTCACTTTGGGAGGGAAATTAAACTGAACGCACTCATAAAAATAAATCCTCTGTTTTATTTACGAAGCATAAATTTGGCTGCATTTTAATTATTTATCTGAACCTCTTAGAAAGTTAGAGCTGCACTGATCAGAGATTTTGTTTGTAAAACTCTGATCTGAGCTGATGGGACTGTTTTAATAATCAAATATTTATATAGCAAAATAAAATATTTTCTAAAAATAAAGCATTTTTCTGCATCACTGCAAACCTAAAACCCAACGCAGGACTTCTCTTTAACAAGACAAATAGCATTTCACTACTTTCTTTTGTTTGTTTTACATATTGTAAAATATAATGAAATATTTACAATCAAGTTGATTGCAGAGTCTGTAATTAATCGTGTTTCAATCTAAAACTATATATCATCAAAATAAGCAACATTTTTCATTTAAAAACAAAATGATAAATTATTTACTAAATAGACATAGAGCTCAACAACAGAGACATTTAGTTTTTCATTTATTCAGGTTATTCAAACGTTTGATTTTCTCTTTGAATAAATCCTTTAGAAATGTGGACGCTGATATTAGCATTAGCATGTTTAGCATTCAGCTGCTGTTTTAGGCTTGAATAGCTTCACTGATAGGCTAGCTTACTTTAGCACAGCTTGAACACAACGATGGTGTTTTTGAAACAGACGTTGACCCCAGTGGGCCGAGAGAAGCAGCTGCTAACGGCTGATGTAGCTGGTACATCACATTTACAGGCGTACCAGAAACACACAATTAGAAAGGTTCCACTAGAAAGGTTATTAAAAAACACAAAAAACAAGAAATGCAATTGCATTTAAATTTTCAACAAGTGAACATTTATTCAATTAATTAGTTGAAGTGAAAGCATTAAGGTCCCAGTTTGAGTCTTTACATAAAGGTTTTCCCAGGTTGGGAACGGACCGCTCTGCTCTGCACCTGTTTGTCTTCAGGTGTTCATAAAAACCGCAGCAGCAGGTCGGCGCCTGCAGCAGGTCAGACAGGTTTGGCAGAGATCAGTTTCCTGCTCTGTTTTACTGAGTCAGCAGCAGTGAAAGTCAACATGAGTCACCTGAACAACATAGATGTTGTTTTGGAAAGTGAATTATTTTTAACACCCAGCTTCCTGTGGAAAAATGCTGCATCAGCGCTGGCTGATGAAATGTTAGCTGTCGCTTCACTGGAAGACAGTGAAGTTTTCAGCAGCAGCTGGTACGGAGGCTTGTCGACATGTTTTAGGTTTACAGTGCAGCGTTTCCCCAGAAAACGCTCTAAACCCGGTGGGAGGCTGCTGGACGGCCGGCATTTCTTAAGTTTAAAATGTTTAAAGTTGGCAGGAAATTTGAAAACATGATAACAAGGTTATTGGAAGATTAATACCTGAAAACCAACTATTAAGTCTTAAAAAAAGGCAAACATTAAAAACAAACTATAATAAATAAACAATGCTTAGCCTGGTGGGGGGACAAGTAAAGCCTGGTGGCCCGCCAGGCTTCTTACCTACTGGTGGAAACCCTGCAGCGCTGTGGCGTTTAAATGCTTCCTGCTGCTGGTGCTGAGTCACAGTTTCCTGACAGACGTCTCCATGTTGCTAACAGCTGCTCCTGTCTCTCTGCAGGGATCGACTATAAAACCACAACGATCCTTCTGGACGGCAGGAGGGTGAAGCTGGAGCTGTGGTGAGCGAACACCAACCGCTTCTGGATTCTTTAAAAACCTCAAAGAAACCTGCTCACATCGGGTTTAATGATCCCAGCTGAGCCTGTCGCAATAAACAAATCAATTAAATGCAGGATAAATTAAAACAAGCTCTATAATTTCTATCTGCATGATTTATTGTTTCTCTCTTTCTACCAAAACCTGGGTGATAAAAGTCTTCAGTCTGGTGTTTTGGTTTGTTTTTGAAAACATGTATTTTGTTGTGTTTATTTATTTTGGATATTTAAAATGTCTTTCAGTTCCAGTGTTTCCAGAATTTAAAGTTTATTGATCTTTGAGTTTCTGTGTTATCGTGCCGCTCCATTGCTGATGTGTTTCTGCCTCGGCGTCGTGCTAACGCCCTGCGCTGCTCCACAGGGACACGTCGGGTCAGGGTCGCTTCTGCACCATCTTCCGCTCGTATTCCCGCGGCGCTCAGGTGAGAGCTAGCGCCTGCTAAGCTAACGTTTAGGGACTGTTTGACTCGTTCTGATTCTGGTGACTCCGGCTCTCCTCAGGGGATCCTGCTGGTGTACGACATCACCAACCGCTGGTCCTTCGACGGCATCGACCGCTGGATCAGGGAGATCGACGAGGTGAGAGACGCTGCACCAATAATCACCAAACATTCAAGGTTTTTCATTTATGAAAATCCTCCAGTTGTGATTGCTGCAGCCTAAAATTACAGATGTTTTTTCAGCACCTTTTTCTAAAAGCTGCTGTAAAGTTTTCATAGGTTTTATTTTTGCTACATCGCTGTTTTATTTAAAAAAGTTTAAATTGTTGCAGATAATCTTCACATAAAGACAGGATTTTAACTTTTAGTTCATATTTAAAGTTCAAGCTACAATTTTATGTAACTTCCTGAAATATGACACTTTATACAAATGAACGCATTTATTGAGGAAAGGTCAAAGTGCAAAAGAACCATTCAATTCGAACGAACTGTAACGATTCACCGAAAGATTATCTCAATTTTTAAAGTTCCTCAAGACTTTATTAAATTATCTTTTACTATTTAGTACACAGTGTTCCATCTGGGTAATTATTTGTGTTGCGCAACGCTCTCACTTCCACCAATGAGTAGCTGATGAATGCTAAGTGCTATTAGCATGTGAGAAAGTGTGGGATCTCTTTAGGCTAAGTAGAAACCCGGCTCTGAGCGTCCCTGAACGCCTCAGCAGGACAATAACAACCGTTAAGCAGGTATTTGACATAATTTTCATTAAGCTTACGTTACTCATTTAATGGCTTGATTGTTATTATAATCATTTATGGCCTAGTTAATAGCAAACATAGATCTCAGGTAGTGTTACATATTTCTGTCTCTTTCTATTGTAAAAAGTTTTATGCTGCATTAAACAAAATATTTGCTGCATATGAACCTGAAGGATGAGATCAGGATGAGGAAAAACCTGTGATATTTTCTGCTGCTACGCTGCAAAGCTAAACGACACAAACAGGGAATTCCAGCTTCTTGCTCTGTGTCCTTCCTGCTGACATGGAAACAAAGAGGATGTCTGCTGCATCTGTGTGTGTGTGTGCGGGGGTGTGTGTGTGTGTGTGGTGGTATTTTTGGTCTGTGGAATGTGGGCTCCAGTTCTGCTTTTCCTGCTCCACCTCGGCTCTCCTGGCTCTTCTGACACCTTTAAAGGACGAAACAAAGCAGAAATATTTTAAAGTTTGTTAAAAATACCTGATGGTTTAATTTTCTGCATGAAGTCCGAATTTAATCTTTTGAAAAGGTTCTGAGCTGCAGATCTTTGTTTTTTCTAGACTTTTAGACAGTTTGATGTCATCTAACTGCCTTTTTCCAGTACATGTTGACTAAAACTTGGCATTTCTGAGCCAGTTGTGGATTTAATGTACAAAATATAAAGTGCCTCTTCTAGCAGAATCTAAATAAATCATCATGAAATAATTAGATTTTGTGTTTTAATTGTGAATAAATGTTAAATCTGATGAGACTGATCTTCAGTTTGGTTTCCCAGGAGCAGTTATGCAACCTGTCTGAGTTTTCCTGATGTTCTGTGGATGTTGACACCCTGGGCCTGAAGGCACCCAACCCTGCAGCTGATTTCAGATTAACGAGATTCTGCTGAGCTGAAATCATCTGGATCAGATTTTAAAGAAAAACGTCTAAAGAAGTGAAACATTCCTGTCGGCTCCACTCTGAGTCAAAACTCCTGTTTTTATTTTCCATAAATTAATTTTCTCCCAGTCATTTTGGGAATGAAGCAAAGCTTTCACGATCCGGATCATTAGGTCAGAGGTGATTATAGACATCAGGAATAAGGCTCCTCACCCAGAGCCACTCCACTAGGGGGCGTAGTTCTCTCTGTTCAACAAACCCTGTGTTTGTTATGCAAAATTCACTTTTTGCATGTTTTTATTATTCTTCCATTTGGATCTCAACTTTCAAAACAGACGTTTTAGTTTAATGGTTTTTTGGGGTCTGGAAAATGAGCCGTTTCAAAAACCTCCCGTTTGTTGCCTAGCAACCCAAGCAGCGATCCAGCCCATTTGGTCAGCTGGTTTTACCGCTGTACAATGGCTGCTGGAAAAGGAGAGTGTTTTGTTGTTGACTTACCATCCAGAAACCACCTGCTGCATTCTTGTTGATTGTGCAGTAGGCTCCACTTCTGCTTTTCAGAAATGTATGGTTGTATAATTGTGCATTTATTTGCAAACATCTTCACGTGTGAGAGTAAACGTTGAGTTGGGGGCGTGGCTTAGAAGCAGCTAATTTGGATTTAAAGTGACAGAGCCCTAAAATAGCTGAAAATCCAAACTGAGCAGAATAAAATCTCATTATGGAGGAATGATGTTGTGCAAAAAATGTTTTGTACTTATGGGCCATAGATCTGTCCTAACCTGTTCAAGGAAGCATAATTTGTCACCATTGAAGGGATATTTCACTTTTTCAAGATGTTTTTACACTTATTCTAAATTTAATTCTGGTTCTCTATTTTTCTATCTATATAAACACAAAGAAACATTTTCCATCATTCATTTTACCTCCTTAGATTGAGAGACCTGGACCAGTGAGGCGCTGGACTCAACGATTCTGCTGGTTCCAGATTCCTAAATGTCAGATTATTGAAACCTTCAAAGGAAATACAGAGTTTTGTGTTTCAGACCTGCAGCTTGTTGAGTTAATACCAAACCTCCCGACTGAGCGGCTGCGTTTTGTTCCCAGCATGCACCGGGGGTGCCGCGGATCCTGGTGGGGAACCGGCTGCACCTGGCCTTCAAGCGGCAGGTTCCCACGGAGCAGGCCCGGGCCTACGCCGAGAAGAACTGCATGACCTTCTTCGAGGTCAGCCCGCTCTGCAACTTCAACGTGATCGAGTCCTTCACGGAGCTGTCGCGCATCGTCCTGATGCGGCACGGCATGGAGAAGTTCTGGAGGCCCAACAGAGGTGAGTGGGCCGAGGGGGGGCGTTGTTTACCGGCTCAGGGTCCAGCCACTCAACTAAACCTTTAATCAATTCAGAGTTTTTAAAATTTCTTTTTTTTCTGCATTGTCGTTCATGCTGCTAACGAATGACTTGTGTGTGAACAGTTTACGACTCCACAGCTCTGATGACGGCAGTAAAAATGGCCGCTTTATTATTAGAAAATGGTTTCAAAATGGCCAAGTTATTGTTTATTCCAGTGATTTCTGGAACATTTTATTGTTAGTTAAGGTCACAGGTTTACATATTCTGCTGCTGTGTGAACGAAGCTGCAGATTGGCTGCTTTTTTCAGCGATCCGGTTCTGTGGTTCTGACCCGTTCTGACCCGTCTCCCTCCCTCAGTCTTCAGCCTGCAGGACCTGTGCTGCAGAGCCATCGTGTCGTGCACGCCCGTCCACCTCATCGACAAGCTGCCGCTGCCCGTCGCCATCAAGTCCCACCTCAAGTCGTTCTCCATGGCCAACGGCATGAACGCCGTCATGATGCACGGACGCTCGTACTCGCTGGCCAACCCGGCCGGCGGCTCCAAGGCCAACAGCCTGAAGCGCTCCAAACCCATCCGCCCGCCGCAGAGCCCGCCGCAGAACTGCACCCGCAGCAACTGCAAGATCTCCTAGGAGACGGGCGGAGAGCCGGACTGCAGAGGCGTCACTACTTGTACAGAACCTCACCGCTCTCCTCCGGATAAGCTAACCAACGTTTCACACTACAGAACCACAGCAGACTCCGGTCCAGGCTCGCTTTGGTGCCTTGATCCACGTTTTCTCACTAACACAGTCCAGTTCCACTTTCACTGGCTCCCAGGTTCGGGTTTTACGTTTATGGTTTTTATTTCTCTGTTAATCGAAGCGTTTTGAGTTCTGATTGGACGGGATTTTAACTGGGTCGGACGGTTCTGCTTACTTCAGGTTTATCTTCCCACTTTTCTCAGTTTTTTAAACCTGATCATATTCAGTATTTTTATTAGAAATACCTCGGATGAGCTCCTTCCTGTTCCCAAACATCGACCCAGTTGGAGAAACTGGACGGGTTCAGACAGAACCGGGTCTAATTGACAGTAAACTCTGACCCGTTTTTAAACTTTTAGGTTTAAAATTTCAGATTTTATCAGCTTTTGTTTGTTTCAGTGATGAAGAAAAAAACATTTATTTAAGTCAAATGAAGCCAAAACAGTCGGAGTTTCACTATTTTCCCATCCAGAATAAAAATTAAAAAATATTTTCCCTTCCAGACTTTGAGTTTAGATCCTGATGTCTCCGTCTTTCCTTCCTTCCTTATTTCCTCTGCGCTGCGTTCAGGTGCTGCAGGACTTTTCATTCTTTCTTTTGTCTCATTTGAAGTGTGTTAACTTACAAGGAATATATGAGACTTTAAGTCAATAATTTCTTAATGATTTTACTAGTTCCACTCAGATTATTTAATTTGTAAAAATGTTCATGTTATAAGTGAAATAATCTGCCTGTGGAACTAATACTCTGTTAACATCATTAAATAGTTATTGACTTAAACAAAAATCCTTTTTCTGTTTTGCAGAAAAATGACCCGTTTGTTAGTTTTCTTATTTCAAGTCTCCTCAGATTTTTGCAGTAGAAAATCTTGGTAGGATTTTGTGTTTTTACAGTGCGCTCGTGCTTAAATGAGTTGAAACATGTGAGTTTTTCAGAGCCGCTGCTTTTCCTCTGATCGGATCTCCCCAGGGATCCATCGTTGTTGTCTTCTTCTTCTTCTTCCTCCCTGTGATCCACATCGCCGCCTCCGCCTGCCGTCCCATGATGCCTTGCTGTTTAATAATAGATGCTCTGCAGGGCTTCATCTCCGTCTCTCCTCTCTTCCTGCTGCTGCCACTATTTTCTCTTTATTCAACGTTTTCCTGCAGGTTCTGATCAATAAGTCCTGCTTCTTCTGACCCGGTTCTGCTTGTTCTAGAGACACTAATCTTCCCGGTCCATTTCTGGTTCTGGCTCGTTGTTTGTTTTGATTCTGTAAAATTGGATCCAGAAATTATCCTGTTTTGTAGAAAAGCTGCTGTTCCAGTTCCCCCGAGTGGTTTCCAGCACAGATTTCACTACGACCCGTTCCGTGACCCGCCGACCCGTTCCGTGACCCGCCGACCCGTTCCGTGACCCGCCGACCCGTTCCGTGACCCGCCGACCCGTTCTGTGACCCGCCGACCCGTTCTGCTGCTGTTCACTCACCTGAGTGACGTTTCCCTCTTCAAATTGGTGTCAAACGTTTGTGCTGCAAAAATTTAAGTTTGTTCTGCTTTTGCTTTGAATATATTGAAGTTTAAAGGTCAACCTGTAAATCTAACAAACGTTTGTGCTGCGTTGCTTCACCATTTAAAAATATTAATAAAGTTTCCAGAGGTCATGAAAAGTCAAATATTTGTTCTGCAGAGGTTTTGTTTGTGCTGCTTTCATTTTAAAGATAGTAATGATTTTTGTTTGCGGCACAAACGTAACGGAGTTGATTGACACCAAATTTGATTTTGTTCATGTTTGGGGGCTGGTTGCCCTTTTGACCTTCAAAATGTCATTTATATCTCCAAAACAAAAGCAGCACAAACAAAATTTTCGCAGCACAAATGTAGCACCAAATGTGTCTGAAGGGGATGGGGTGCTGGTTGACCTTTCATGACCTCTAGAAACATTTATTAATATCTTTAAAACAATAACGGCACAAACATATTTCTGCTGCACAAACATCCTGTTCGCTCCTGAAGCTGCTGAGCTGAAACACGAGGACGTCTGTGACGATGTTTTTAAATTATTGATTGTACAGTTCAAGACAACGTGCATGAAAAGACTTTTTCACAATAAAACTGTTGAATGTCTGAGTTTCTGGTTTGTTTTCAACATTTCTGTTTATTCTGCGCTGTAATGAGTTTATGGGAGAATGCTGCCACCTGCTGGACGCGCCAGGAATGAAAGGTTTCTGCTGAACTTTCACTTAAAATACCTCTTCTGGTGTTTAAATAACACAATTAAACAATTTTTATGTCTCAAGTTTTTTTTTACAGTAATAGTCATAGTTGTGGAAAGTTGAGTGGAGGGAAAACGGTTGTGATGCAAAATCAACTCGTACTTATTTTGTTTCCTACATCCTTTTCTTGCGCGCTTTGTGTAACCGTGGCAACAAGGTGTTCTTACTACTGTGAGCAGCTGATTAGCATCTCAGAAGCTCAAATAATTCCTGAACTTTCATTTCAGGTTTGGCTCGTTGATAAAACAGGACAGGTCTGAACTACAACGAACAATCAGGTCCAAAGAGATGATCGTTAAGGTCAAGGGTCAGGAAAGCCTCTGCACACCCCACACATCCTGGACACAATCCTAGCTCTTGCTTGGGAGCATCATAACACTGCAGAACTACAGGAGTTTGTAGTTTATAGCAATGATTTAGAAACTAAGGTGTTGCTCCTTTAGATTAATTTATATGGAGATGAAATCTATGGGACAATTAAACGTTTCACTATATTTTTATTCTATTTTTATTTTTTATTCATTTGTTTGTGCGGTGCCAAAATTAAAAATGATAAATTTTGTCTCCTCAAACCTTGGATAAAGTTCCTGCAGTTCCCTCTCCGGTCCGCCAGGTGGCAGCACCGGCCTTAAGGATTCGGGAGAGCAAGACCCTGGTCTGTAGTCTAATGTCGTGTTTAGGTTTTAATGCCAAGAAAATTCTCCCAAAGCTGCAGTTTGTCCCATATTAAAGTGTCTCCGCCCGCATCATGTCCAGCATCCAGCTGCTCCGGGTTCTGGTGAACGAGCGGCTCTCCGCGGCCGCAGATGAGATCTTCGAGGCGGTGAAGAAAACCATTTCAGACTATGAGGAGGAGCTGCTGCTCTCCAAGCAGGAGCTCCACCGGCAGCGGAGGATGCACCAGGCGGTGGCCGAGCCTCCAGGCAGTCCCGGCGGACACTCAGGTGCGTCAGCTCTCGGCGGGTTTAAAACACGGGCCTCCAGATGGAGCCGCGGCTCCGTCTAATTCCCGGATCTCAAGCAGCTGGAGGCCCGTTATCGATTTTTGTTTGACTAAATTTAGACAATAGAATCAGATTTTTGTCCAGTTTCTTTTCTTGTTCATTTCTGATAAAGTGATGTTAATATTTTCCCTAAATTTGTCGCCGAAGCTCATTAAAAGAAAGACTTATTACACGTTTTTATGACTTTTATGTATCATAACCTAAACTCCATTATAAACCGTTATAAATAAAATATTTTTGATAAATGCCTAGAATAAAAATCTAATAAGTTTTAAAAAAGTATAATTTACCTTAACATTCTGTGTCTGTTTTTAATCACGGTGCACATTTTTATAAAGTTTCTCTTGCAGATGTTCAGGAAATTAGAACAATAACTTATTAAAACTCCCTGATAATCTGCAGGTTGAGAAAAGTCACTTTTTAAAATAAAACCGTTGAAAATGCAGGAAACTGGTGTAAAGTCTGCAGATTTGTTCCTTACTTTTGTCTTGGATTTAATAACATGATGTTATTAACTTCAGAAAGCTTGTAAATGTTTGGCAAAACATGAATATTGGTTATTTTTGTGGTTCAAATGATGCATTTTTATTGATTTGAAGCAGCTAGACCTGTCCAAATAAGCAATAGATCAATTAAATCAATTTAGATCAATAAATTAAAACGAGCGCAGTCATTTCCATTTGCATAATTTATCATTTTTCTCTATTTCTTCCAAAAAACTGGATTATAAAAGCCTTCAGTCTGGTGCTTTGGTCCCTTTTTGAAAACAGAGACTCCATTAGTCATTTTTATTTGTTTTTATTCATTTTGAAATGTCTTCCAGTTCCAGTGTTAAATGTTTGAACTCAAAGTTTATTAGTCAATCCATTAATTACCTTTATATGAATAAACCTTGAAAACAGTCTCAAAACAACAACATTATCTTTTATCACAATAACTTTTGGGGAAATGTATCGTTCAGATCAATTTATTATTGTGACAGGCTAAGGAACAACTTTTGTTGTTAAATTTGGTTTTATGTATTTCCCTGCAGAGGAACCCCAGCTGACGCTGTGCGTCTGGGACGAAGACTTCACCTCTGACCATCAGCAGAAAGAAGAACCCAACGAGCTGGACTGGAGCTCGGACACAAACCGCGGTCCCTCCGGCCCCGGTGGGCGGAGTCAGGAGCTGGAGGACAGCAGCAGCATCATCAAGGTCAACTTCATGCCTCCATTTGTCAGAAACGTCTGCAGTTCAACAGAGTTCAGCGAGGCGATGGTTAAAGAAGAAGAGGAGGATCCTCTTCCGAGCACGTCGACGCAGCCGGACGCTGCCGACGGCGCCTCAACGAGCTGCTCTGACGCTGACAGTGAGGAAGAGTGGAAGGCCAACTCCCAATCCAAAGGCAAACGTAGCAGTAAGAAGAAGAAGAAGAAGAAAAAGGTAGCAATGCTGAAGATTAAGCTTCCTCGTCTCCCAGTGGCTCCTAAACTCAACCCAACAAAAAAGAACAAGACTCAGCTCTGCTGCAAAGTCTGCGGCCGAGCCTTCCTGCTCGCTGTGTCGCTGGTCAACCACATGGAGGCGCATTCCAAGGATGTCTGCGGCGTGTGCGGCGAGCGCTTCGACAGCGAGGAGTGCTTCGACGCCCACCTGAAGACGCATGTGAAGGCGGAGAGCTGCAAAGTCTGTGGGAAGTGCTTCTCGAGCTCCAGCGGCTTGGAGGTCCACATGAGGATCCACACGGGAGAGAAACCGTTCGTCTGCAGCGAGTGCGGGAAGCGCTTCACCACGCGGGCCAACATGCTGCGCCACAGCCGGATCCACACTGGGGAGAAACCATACACCTGCACAGTGTGCGGCCGCAGCTTCAATGACTACACGACCCTGAAGCGCCACCTGTTCGTCCACTCCGTGAAGAACAGCAGCCTCGGTGAGTCTTCGCCAGAAAACGGTGGCAGGAAGAGTCCACCGACAAGGAAACCACGGATGGCGTGTAAGGTCTGCGGCTTGACGTTCCACTCTGTGCTCTCCCTGCTGAATCACAGCAAGCGGCACGAGACGGACCTCTGCTGCGTGTGCGGGAATCACTTCGACTCGCCAGAGAGCTTGGAGGGTCACCTGGACTCCCACAAGAACGGGAAGGAGTGCGAGGTGTGCGGGAAGTGTTTCGACTCGCAGGGCCACCTGGAGATCCACATGAGGATCCACACCGGGGAGAAGCCGTTCCCCTGCGCCGAGTGCGGGAAATCCTTCACCACCCGGCCTCACCTGGTGCGCCACAGCCGGATCCACACCGGTGAGAAACCCTACACCTGCAACTTCTGCAGCAAAAGCTTCAACGACTACACCACCCACAAGCGCCACCTGCTCATCCACATCAAAGACTCCAACCCAGGAAGCCCGACTGCGACGCAGAGTGAAGAGACTGACTCGTCTTCGCCACCAAAACGCCCGCAGGTGGCGTGTAAGGTCTGCGGAGCGACCTTCCGCTCCATCGTCTCTCTGGTGAATCATGCTAAGACCCACACCTCTGAGCTCTGCGGCGTCTGCGGGAACCAGTTCGGCTCTGAGGAGAACCTGAAGCTCCACCTGAAGACCCATCTCAGCAAGCGGGTGTGTGACGTCTGTGGGAAATGCTACGACTCGCAGGGCCACCTGAAGGTGCACCTGAGGGTCCACACAGGGGAGAAGCCGTTCAGCTGCAGCTACTGCGGGAAGTCCTTCAACTTCCGGCAGAACATGCTGCGGCACGCCCGGGGCCACTCCGGGGAGAAACCACACGTCTGCACGGTCTGCGGCCGCGGCTTCAGCGACCGCAGCTTCCTGACGCAGCACCGCAACACGCACACCGGGGAGAAACGCCACCGCTGTCAGGTGTGCGGGAAGACCTTCAACCGGAAGACCTACGTCCGGCTCCACATGATGAAGATCCACACTTCGGAGAAGTCCCGGAAAAAGCTGGAAGATTGAGCCAGAACTTCCAATCCAGTGGAGAAGTTTAGTAATTTTTAGGAATAATTGGTGTTTGTGCATTTCTGGCCGTAGATTAATAACTGTGACAAGATAAGAACAAACGTATGTATTCGTGAATGATTTTAATTTGTTTCTTTTAAAACCAGGAAAAGACTCAGTGTCACCCTCTAGTGGTTTAAGTTGAGACAACATGGGGGGAAAATCCAAAGATGTAAAAGACTTTCATAAAACGGACCTGATCCTAGAGAGCGAGGTTCCTTTTTAGGTTGGCCCGGTTCTGATTCATCTGCTGCTTCTCTGCATCAATAAGATTTGGTTTAAATCGGTTCAGAAAGCCTCTTCCAGTCGGATCAAACCGGACCATAAACTCCTCCTGGCCTGGAATCCAATTTTAGATAAACTATCAAGATATTAAGACTAAAAAAATTGTATTTCTCTTTCTTGGACTCAATTTGGATCATGATTTTATTTTTTTTATGTTTCTCCTTAAAATGGATCCAATTTAAAAATAATCTTTTTTTATTCTAGACTCCTGAAATAAAAAGAATTTGAATAAAATGTGATGTAATTTGGTGATTTGTAAAGGAAACAGATCTTAGCATGTTTCTGAGAAGGTTCTTGTTCCATTAATGCTGTGAGTTTTAGTTCTCTCAAGGTCCAAAAACAGCTTTTCGTTCAGCTTTATGTCTGGACTTTAACTAGGCCATTACAACGGATTGATTCTGTTCTTTTTCAGCCGTTCTGTTGTGTTTTGGATCAACTTTCCTTTGGTTATTGAATCTAATGATTTTGACCTGGAGGTTAAATCAGCCCAATGGTCTCTCTCTCCAGGTTTTAGTCGTGTCCCTCAGCTGATCCAAATGACTGAAAAGCTGAAGCTAAAGACCAATTAAGTAATTCAAATGTGCAGAACGTAACGGGAAACATGCCTAAGCCTAAAACAACAGAGTTTTTGCTGTCAGTAGCATGTTGACCATCAGCTACACATGCTAGCTAGTATACAAACATCTCTGCATATGCTAAAATCATCTTAAATGAGTTAGGAATAAGGTGGCTAAAACACTGGGGTAACTCTAGTCAGCGTTAGCCAACATGCTACATTGATTATATTTAGCGCTACAGCTAATTTTCACTTATAGACTAATGTTTACTGACTGAATGTTAGTCGGTATAATAGTGATAACTAGTGGTACTATTTAAGCTAACCTTAGCATTTTAGCTCATGTTCACTTATGCATTGCTGTTTTTACACTAAATGTAGGATATTACTGGAGCATTTTAGCTAGTTTTGATATAAAAGTTAACCTTAATGCACTGAATGGAGAAAGTCAGTGTTAGTCAACATGCTATAGGCAGCTCACATGCCAATGACATCATTTGTAACTCCCATGAGGCTTTGCGTGAATTATGGGTGCGATGTGAGATAAGCATGGCGGGTTGGTCAACTGACTGCAGTGTGTGTCTGCTACCACCAGGTGGCAGTAATGTACCAGCTGGAACAGCCACTTGTGTAACAACAAGCTTTTCTACTCCGTTTCCTTTAGGTTGGACGGCCACTAAGTGGGTCAGAACCACTTAGGTTGAGTAAATAAATCTCTTACTGGTTAATACAGCTGGAATCCCAGTGCAGGTCCTTACTGGACCCCAAAGGGTTTAAAGGAAATCACTTCAAACTGAGCCACATGGGTCCAGTTTTGGTTCTCACTCAACATGATTTGATTAAATGACACATGACTTCCTGCCCGTCTTGAGACCAACAACTATAAATTTAATACATTTTCTTTTCAGTCTCAATTCCACAACAAACTGGAAATAATGAGGAACGATCTGAGTGACTGAATCATAATTATATAATTTCTTATCATGCAGTTTCACACTATTTTAATCAACCACACTGTTTTTCAGTAATATCACAATTTTATTAGACTTTTATTTTTTTTAAGTCAAAATGATACACAATGGTTTTCATTATCCAAATGTATAAAAATATACTTGACTGAATCAATCCTATCTTGGATTGATTCAGTAGCCACATGAATGCTGGGCAGGGACTACCGTGGGGTTAATGACCCGCAGGATGGTGATTCGATTGGGATCCCAGACGCAGTTTTCCTCCAGGCCGCTTGGCACCATCCCACAGTTGGGCGGCACCCAGGCGGTGTCGTACCCATTGTCGTGCCAGGTCTTCTGCATTGGGTGCTTCTGACAATCGATGCGTTTCACCTTCCCCACGTTGACCTTAACCTTGATGACCGCCTTGTCTTCATCAGGATGACCAATGGGATAGCGACTGGCTTTCTGCAGGTCTCTGCTCAGGTAGACCCCACGACCAAGCATCCCGTCTTTAGATTGTTGGAAGCCGCTCTTCCTGATGCTCTGAGCGCACGCCTTGGTGGTGCCATGATACATGACGTAGGTTTTGCCATCAGACGGCTGCGGAGTGACCAACCGAATCACTCCAGCAGGAGGATCAAAGTCTTCTTCAGCCCACTGTACTCTGCTCATGATGGTGTCAGAATCCCTGCAGAAAAGGAGATGAAACGTTTAAATTCATTCATGTATTTTATGATTAAATGGTCAAAAATTATACCTGAATAGTTTTTATGTTCTATAGTTTTTCTTAAACTCAATGACAGTTGAAGATTTTGCCTCATTTTATAACAATGTTGCTCCTGAAAAAAGAAAGTTAAAAAAGTTTCAATTAATAACCACTAAATGCTACAACTCCGCCACCTGCTGGAACAAATGGGAACCTGCAGGCTGCTGATTATTTTAACAAGAACAGAATCATCCTTCTAACATGCAGAGGAGAGTAATAACAAGATACTACTTAAAGTTACTTCAGTAACTTTAAAATGTGGTTATTCTACAAAGTACGTTTTATATTTTGTAATATTTCTGTGAGTAATTTCACTGAATGAATAAGAAACATGTTTGAACCAAAACTATACAAGACACCAACACTTAAAGTTTGTCAAAGTGAGACCTCTTGTTTCTACAAAAGCTTTGTTTTCTAATGTTTTTTAATTTACAGATCATTTTGCATTTAGAGATTTAGTGAATATACAGCCTATCTTTAGTAAGTGGAAGTAATTTTTACCCTCTTCTAGAAACATCACCTACTTTAAATTGGTATATTAAGATTTTTTTTTTCAAAATAATTCTTTCAGTTTAAAATTGATGTTGTTTTTATCTATTTGTATAAATGTTTCTTAATTTTGTTTTTGCCCATAACTTTATAAATTTGTTGACTTAATTTTGAATATCAAAGTGAAAGTAAAAACAGATCTCGCCTCGTGTTTGCAGGAAACACTTTAGGAACTTAGGAACAGTTACTGTAAAAACAACAACTTTGCTTTAAAAACAACATTTCATCTTTCAGTTTAATTAAATTTTGCTAAAATGATAATAAAATAAATCCCAGATTTCAGCTGCTTTTGTTTCTCTTTAACTCAGAAAAAAGTTTTGTCGATATTTCCTCTAAACATCAAACTGTTTGTATCTTTCAGGAAGTTTGGTTTTGAACATTTGCTGATCATATTGTTTAAATTAAACATTTTTAGAGAAATATTAAAGTTTGTGGCCTTTGACTTACCGCTGTTTGTGTCCGTCTCAGTGTGCAGCCAGAATCTCGACCCGCTTCTTATAAAAACCTTCAGGAAGGAAACTCCAAATATGGACTTCCTTTGTTTCACTTTTGTTTCTCCTGTTGTGTATTTTTTAGGTGTGGTCGGCCAGATGTAACTTTCATTTCTGCCAGATAAAAGTATCATAGACACAATGGGACTTTCAGGACTTTCCTGTTTTTTAAAACAGTTGAGTGAGTTTAAATGTTTCTGATGTGCAGGAACAAAAGAGTTTATTGCCAGTAAAACACACCAACTCCAGTCCAGCCAGATTTCAGGTTTAAGTTTCATTTCTGCTGAATAATCCCAACGACTCGCTCAGAAATTAGGGTCATGAGACGGAGGAGGGCCCAAAGGCATGGATTTATCCACCGACACGCCTGAAAAACGGGAATGTCGCTTATTTCAGAAAGGAAAATTTATACATATACAGACAAAAAGCAAAACTGCAGGTATAATAACTTATTATTATTATTATTAAACCATAGAAGAAGAACAGCTGCAACAAATCAACAAATGTGTTTTCTGCCTTTTCATCATGACTTTTCAAACTCCCAGAAAACCTTTTATTGTCGTTGTTTAAATGACTATAATTAGAATCATTGAAAGGGGGTCGGAGGGGCCTTGACCCCGCGACCTCTTCATTAGAGTCAACATGTCGACTGTCACCAAACTGAAAACTGCGATGGAAACCACTGAGTTTCTGTTTGGGAACAGAAAAGTGCTAAAGCAGCTTTACGTTCCTGTGAAGTTTGAACATCTGCTGGTTTTCCTTCTCGATGCTGAGGAAGAGGAAGAGGAGGAAGAACGGAGCAGAAACAGGAAACAATGAGATTCTGCAACCAGCAGCTTTAGTTCATAAAAACCTTCTAGAACAAAAACACAAAATAATCTAAAGGTCAACTTGTTCACACGTTGAGTTATGATGATCCTATTTATTATTATGTTCAGCTGCTGCATTCATCTGTAAAAATATCAGATAAATAAGTTCACAGCTGTTCTGTGTTTATTAGTTATAGTTTTGGTTTTTTTCATTTTGGTTCATTTTTAATTGATTGGGTGATGAATACTCAACAGAAAATATTATTTGAAAATTATTCAGTTATTGTTGAACAACCGACTGACTCTGGCGTTTTCTCCATATTTTCCTGTCGATATTTTGCAGACCAGCTGACGTAAACATCAGTTTGAAATGCTAAAAAATAGATTCATAATCACAACAAAAGATGTTAGATCTATCATTTCAGCATGTTTTAGTTTTCTAAATGCTTATTATAGTTCCAGTTAGTTCTTGTCACTTTAGGGGAAATAGAACATTTATTGTAAATTTAGATGTTATGTTCAAATAGTTAAAATAATTTAACATTCTGCTTTTTTAGTTTATTGCTGTTGTAGGATTGAAATCAACATAACACTGATATAGAAAATATTTTATTTTGAGACCAAAAGTAGTCCATACAATTTAGAAAACAAAATAAAATGTGAAAAATATTAATGTAAGCTAATTACAACTGATGCTAATGATAACATAGAGTAGCTTAGGAACGAAAAAGTAAATTGATATGTTGGTTTGGGGGCCCAAATAAAAATCAGCTCAGGGCCCCATAAAGGCTTGGACCGGCCCTGGAAGGAGCGCTTTCTTACCTGAGTCCAGTTTTTTGGGTATTTCACCCACCTCTGATAATAACCTTGTTTTGGAGATTATAACGTGATGATTCCAGCTGCTGGGTTCTGATTGGATGCTGGATTAATGCGTAGTGTGACAGAAGGGGGGTAAGTGAGGGGTAATCAGGAACATTTCTGCCCCCAGGACGTCATTCAGTTCAGGAATAAACGCTGTTGACCCCTGGATGACCACAGGAGGGCCTCCTCTCTGCCTCCAGTCCTCTCTCCTCATCCCGATCATGTGCCAAGTCTTCCTCCTCCTCCTCCTCCTCCTCCTCCTCCTCCTCCTGTCTGCCCGCCTGCAGCCCCTCTCAGGCCGCGGAGGGGAGCATTCACACCCCGCTGTCTGCGTTTAGCGGACGGGGTTCTCGGTCAACCGGAGGGAGATGGTCGGCACCCCGTGCGCCCGGCGGCTGGCGCGCCGCTCCCGCTCCGCGCTGCTGCTGGCCGCCGCGGCGCTGCTGCTCGTCCAGACCCTGGTGGTGTGGAACTTCAGCAACCTGGACTCCGCCGGCGGGGACGCGGGCGCCAGGAGCCGGGAGAAGCGGGACGAGCGGAGCGGGGGGCTCAACAAAGCCGCCACGGAGCGCCGGTGGAGGGGCCCGGAGCGGAGGGACGAGCCGCCGCGGGAAGCCGCCGCGCTGCAGGGGAAGGCGGCCGCTCGACTCAAGCTGCAGCCGGTGGGTTTCACTCATGATTTCCACGCGTGTTTATTGCTGCTGTTGTTCTGTCTGAGGCCAGACTGCATCCAGCTCCAGCCGCCTTGAACAGAACCTCTCTGGTTCTGTTCAATATTCTGGTTCTGTTCAATATTCCGGGTCTTTGTTTTAAACATCTGATTATTTTTAAGCCGGAACATTTCCAGAGGTTTTCTCCTCTTTGTGCTGCAGCGCGGATTCAGATCGTGTTTTCCAGGTGTTTCTGTCAGAATATGAATCCACAGTAAGAGGAAAAACACGGTGGATGTTTTAATGCAGGGATTCACCTTTCTGTCCTTTCATCACTCAGTCAGGCTCGGATCTTCCACTTTGTTAAAACGCTGCAGGTCTAACTGGATGATTTGGTTTAAAACTGAAGGATTTGGAGGAAATCTTCCTCTCTCCTCTCCTCAGCATCATGCTGCCACCTCCATGCTTGACAGCTTCAGATTTAGTTTTGTAACAACAGCAAGTTGAACTTTTTGCAGTTTTTATTCTGAGTTTCCTTAGATCCAACAGTAAATTCATATTCTGCATATTAAAAACGAAGTGATGGGATTATTTGTGAGGCGTCAGGCTCTCCTGAGGCGTTCAGGGTGCGTGGGAGTGTCTGTGCTCACTCTGATCTCCAGTAAACAGCTGAAGAAGAGCTGGAATCCCCTAGCAGAACCGGCGGCGGGTCCAGACTCGAACCAGCTGCTCTTCCTCTGATCCTGCTTTAGTTTGATCAGAGAAGACAAGATGTCAGTAATTTAGATCTAAATGAGCTGAAAATGATTTATGGAGCTTTTCTGAACCTCTTCTCTTTCAAATATTTACAGGACAGGAAGCAACTGGTGCAACTACAGCTTTTATTTCAAAAATATTTTTATTCCCAATGTTTAAATCATTTTCTCCTGCATATTATTTATGCAAATCATTGCTAACAGATAGAATCACCTTGAATTTGTCACATTAAACTGAATATTAAATCTGAATAATTTCGACTGTGTGAACATAGCGTCTTGTTCATATTTGATGCACTTTATGCTCACAAACAACACCTGTGGTTGCCTCGGTGATAAGTGGCCTCACATACATTTGACGCATTTCTGTATAAAAATATTTAATTTTGTTAAGAAAAGTTCGTTAACCGTCTGCAGATGTAAAGAGCAACAATGTGATCGTCCATATATGGTCGCTCCTTCCTGTTCCAGAGACTCTTTGTGGTAGAAAATAGTTTTATAGAACCAAAAAGCACAAAATGAGCCACTGTGGCTTATTTATGTTTTATACTGTGGAGGTTTTCAGGTTCTGTCTGGAATATGATTTATTGGTATTAATTATTTCTGCTGTCGGTCTGTAAATCACTTTGATGAAAACGCTTCAGGTTTTCAGACACTTTTCTTACTCCATATACAGCAAAGTGAGGCAGCGTTTAGTTTCTCTGCTCCTCTGGAATAAACTCCTAGAAAACCTGAAACAGGCAGAAAATGTTTCTTTAGATCAAGTTTTGTTTGCATGAACTTTTTATTGAAGAATCTGATGAATAAACAGTTAAAACATTTATTTGTTTTGAGATTAACAGTCAGTTTTATGACACATCCAGCTTCACATCTGGACTTTGACTAGGCCATTACCTTCTCGGTGGCTAAAACAGGAAGCTGAGTTTGCAGGCCGGTTGGTTTCGTCCCAAAATGATCCTAAAGTTGCTTTAAAGTGAAACCAGTTTGTTGGTAAAGTCAGAACCAGATGCAGATTCTGTTCTGACGGCCGGGTCCGATCAGATTAAAGGATTTCTTCCGATCCGGTTTGACTGATGGGATTTCTGCTTCCTAGTGAAGTTGAGATCGTTAATCCTTAAATACTCAGTTTACTTGTTGAACGTGATTTGGATATATATTTTTGTAAAAACGGATGAAAGTCATTTTTAGTGATTAATAAATTTCAAACACTGATTGGGTTTAGAAACTGATTCTGAAAGTCCAGATAAAATAAAGTTACATGAACAGGAAGTTTAGAGATTTAATGTTTTAATGTCTGATGTTTTGAGTTTTGTTGGTTTAAATTTGTTTTTCATTTATTTCCAAGATTCTCGACTTGGTTTGGTTGTTTAACGGCTTCCTGATGGACGTAGGTTGTGCTTGTATGACTCTGTGATTTGACTAGACCAAAACAATATATTGATATGGCATTGGAACGATATTTGTTGTATCGTATTTGAAATTTCATGCATGCAGACTCTGCATCGCAGCGATATGTTCGTCTGTTTGGATGAACTCGATGATGTTGGGATGTAAAACCTTTTTGTTAGTGGAGCAAAAAATATAAACTTCAAAACAAAGATGAAATAATCAAATACAATAAAATCACCAAAAATTATAATTACGTTACTAAGGTGCAATATTTCAATCAAACAAATAAAACAGTTTCTTTGAGTTTGCAGATTAAAAGAAAACGATTCATTTTGCAAATTGTTTATTTTCTTCTCAGCAATAAGAATAAATTTGAGTCATTATTCCTTTAAAAAACTTTCTCAAGTTTAATAAACTAAATAAAAAGCAGTTTAAATTCAGCAAAGTCTGATTTTGAGTAACGTTTCCTTTAATTACTCTTAGAAGATTTTAATTTGCCTGTAATCATTTTTGTCATAATGTAAAATAAAATAACCAGAAGTTAGAAAACAAAAACATCTTTAGTGTTTTTTATTCTGCAGGAGAAAATCAGAGATTTAAGGAAAGTTTATTAAATAGCAGATGAAATGGAGGTAAAATAATGAGTGTTTATTTAGAATAGAATAGAATTCAACTTATAGATGGCGTGGAGCTAAAACAGTCCGTGGTTTATGGAAATCTGTTCCTCTATTTTTGGTGAATCAGCTTCAAACATCGATATTAAAGCTAAAAAGCTGCTTAATGTTTTTTCACATTTCTTTGAGATTATTCCTGAACAGACTGACATCCCTGCTGTAATCCCTGCAGGTCTCACCGTCACATTACGACCTTTTTAAAATAAAACTCTCCATCTGCCCTCAGCCTCTGCATCAAACTGCAGGTTTAACATTTAATGCAAAGCAGGAGAAAAAGGAAACAGTTGATCCAACTTACATATATTACATCAACTGGCCACAAGTTAAGTTTATCCAAGAAAAACTTAAAATGTTAAACAAACATAAAGTAAATTTGACCAACTTACTTTGATTACATGTGACAAATTAACACTTTTTAAAATTAAAATCCTGAGATAATGAGTTAATTTCTTCACTTTGACATGTTTTTGTTTAGACTTAATGCTTTATCTTTTAAGATGTTCATAATTTCCAGGCCTTCATGTGTTTCTGCAGATGAACTCAGACATAAATCTAAATAAGCATCAGATCTTAGTTTCTGATTTCTTCAGGTTCCAGCTCCAAAATCTAACAACCAGAGAAATATTCTCTGTTTGCTTGGATTTCTACCTTTAGAAAAGGAGGGAATCTCAGTGAGTTAGAGGGTCTAAAGTGTCATTTGGACCAGTTTGGTTCTGATGCTCCAGCTGCGGGTCGGAGTTTGAATCGTTCTGTTTTCATTACCTTCAGGGTCCCGGAGTGGAAACACGTCGACCCCGGAGCTTTTCTAATGAATGGCTGCCTTACAGAGCGGCAGTGTACACCCGATGAAAGAGCTCATTATGAGGGTTTAAACTTCTCTGAACTCACTTCATAACTGCAGCTGGAGGCGACGCCTCGCTCCGTCTGACTTTATATCAGATCAACAACCTACCAAAACATCACAAATACCTTCTGCTTCACCTGCAGCTCCTCCGTTTTTATGCTCTCAGCCAGATTAAAGGACTGAACAGAAAAGAGATTCGTAAAAACTCTGAATCCCAGAATGCATTGCGTTAACTCAGTTCCCAGGAAGAAACGATCACTGTGATATCTCCTGATTAATGTTTTAGTTTTTTATGGTTTTTTAAAACATACATTCTATTTATTGCCTTACCTTTTAGGCAATCCTAAGTCAAATATTTGCTAGAAAATTTTTTGGATCTTTTGAGATTAATTTCAGAAATTTCCTAGAAAAAAACTGGAAATTTCTGAGTTTCAAAAGTCAAAAATCTTCGAGTTTCCAAAATATTTTCTAGAGTTTCTGAGATTAATATAAAAAGTTCTTTGTTTTGTTTTTTTTTGTTGAAATTTGCTTCTTTTTTGTCTAGAATACGTTGTTTCTATCCGTAATAAACCATTAAAAACGTCTAATAAAAAATACAAAATGTAATATGTTTCTTTGTTCAAAGATGAATATAAATATGTCCTAAACTCAGCCAAGAGACTAAATGTTTCTGTGTCACATCATATTTACACCCACAGAAACAATGAAATGCATCAGTAGAAGTTCCCAAACTCCTCTTAGATCATTAGTACAAATAAAAATATTTCAGGTTTTTTTATTTAATGTTTATTGTTCTATAAGTAACATTTATTTCCTGATCCAACATCTTGACTCTTTCCCTCTGAATCCTCCGCCTCCCGTCTTGTTTCTCTTTCTGCCTCCAGGATTCGTTTTTCCTCGTTTTGTGATTTTTTTCCTGCTGCCTTTGTGTCGACCAGCAGGAGGTCCTGCTGGGAGGCCGGCGGCTCCCAGCAGGACGCCACGGACTCTGGTTGGAAGAAAGACGGATGTGTTTGTAGGGAAACTGGTATTTTAGCTGCAGACAGTCTCCAAGGACTGCATGGCATTCTGGGAAAAAACGCACTGCTTTTCTTTCTGTGAAGGGAGGAGAAATACCTTCTCTGTCAAGAGCTTTTAGTTTGCAATTGAAAACATTTTTTGTTTACAATTTTGATTATGGATTGTAATGTGTAAAACATTTAATTGTTTTTGTTGTTTTTTTGCCTTTTTTCTGAGCGGAACCTTTGTATTCACGTGTTTCCGGTACTCGCACAAATCTGATGCACAAGCGGCGTCTGCTGGGGTTTAATTCATTTCTGCCTTAGAAAACGATCTGATTGGACGCTGGAAGAGACTACTGTCATGTTTAAGTTATGTTGAATGTACATAGCCCATAAGCCAAGCTATTCAAGCCTAAAATAGCATCTCAATGCTAATCATGTAGCAGCTAGCGCTAATGTTAGCATCCACAGTTCACATTTCTAAAGAATCTCCATGAATTATCAGGACTTCCTGAAACTCTTTGCTCCAATCAGATGATTGAAGAACTTGAACAACAAATTAAAAACTTTAAATATTGTTATTTTTTAGCTCCTACATGATTTTCTTCAATAATGTAGCAGCAAAAAAGGCTTTTTAATTAAAAATATCATTTAGTCAATTTCTGGTTTTCATTAGTGTTTCTGGTGATCAATCACATCATTTTTGAAGTAAAAGTCAACGGCCAACCGATGTAGCTGGTGCTGTGCGTCATGTTCATGGGTGTACCAGAAACACGTGAATATAAAGGTTCCACTCAGAAAGTTTGTGTGTCAAAAAAAAAAGACCAAACCCCCATTTCTTTTTCAAATTTTAAATTATATCCATTTATATTTTAATTATTCAGATTTCAAAGTATTCTGTGTACGTTTGTATAAACTGAGCATGATTACTTGAGGTGGCCAGGATTTTTCCAGGGGTCCATGGCCCCCTTGTGCCCCCCATTCTGGGTCGCCACTGGTAAGACATCTGTAGTGTTTGGTCATCCTGAGTAATTAAAACATGACCAGCATGTCAGCTGCTGTAGTTTCAGGATGTGAAAGCTCAGGAGGAGAAGAATAAATCCTCAGAGTTTAATTCGTCCTGAGGTTTTTATCTCTTCCTGTTTTAATCACAGCGCTGCCTGGAGAGCGGGAATATTCACCGCTTCTCTGCACTCACGCATTCCTCTAAGCTGATATTAGAGATGAGATAATGAGAGGTTGTCTGTGGAGCAGGTGGTCGCAGCTGATACCGCTGCTTTCTCCCACACACACTCGAACGCATCGTTTATCTCTGGGAAAGACAGAAATGGGGCGATTTGTGGGATTAGGAAACCCATCGAGGTCACGATGCTGAGCTGCTGGAACACAAACACTGAATGCACTGCGACTCTTCCCACATTTACATTCGTATCCATGGAAACCAGAAACAATTTAAAGCCAAAGTTAAACTATACCTGATGGCACATATTTACTTCCATACTGAACAAGAACAACATCATTTTGTTTCTCTAATCTAATCTGTACACTTTTAATCCTAAATAAAGTTAATATCTGTGAACTTTTAAGTTCCTGCTTTGTGAGAAGTTTAGTACAACTGTGGGGTGACTGAAGATAGAAAAAAGAGGAATAGAGCTGCACCAAAAAAATAGCAGAAATTGTATTTTTTTTATTATTATTTTAAAAAAGAAAAAACTAAGAATTTTTGACTTTCAAAAGTCAAATATTTTTTACTTTTGAAACTCAGAAAATTTCCAAAATTGTAAATATTTTTACTTTTGAAAGTTTTTTCTCAAAATTTTCTGAAAATTTTTGCACATTTTTACCGTTTCAAGCTCTTAAAAGTTTTATCTAGAAACTTTCTGAGGTCAAAATCTAAATTTCTGAGTTTTTTGCAAACAGATTTTCTACTTTTCAAACTCAGAAACTTCATTGTTTTTCTAGAAAATCTCTGAGTGTTTTTGTTCTAAATTGACTTCCTTGTTCTACGTTAATGTGGCTCTAATGTGTTGTTGTGGATCAGCAGTTTGTTCTTGTCTTCCTGATGTTTTGTCCTTCCGCCTGCAGGATGTCCACCGTCCAAAGCTCCGACCCGACAGCAACAACAACGAGAACTCGGTTCCCAAAGACTTTGACAACATCGACAGCAACAGCAACCTGGGAGCGCGGTCGCAGCGTCAGCGTCTCGCCGCTGCAAACAGCAAGCGAAAGCTGGAGAAGAACCAAGGCATGCTGGGAAATGAAGTCCTAAAGCATGCTCCGGTCCTTTCTAAAGCTCCCAACCAGACCCACATCCTGACCGTTCCGGCGCCGGCTCAGGGCTCCAATCAGGACGCCCCCTTCTTCCAGACGAAGCGGCCCGGGTCGCCCCCGCTGCCGCCGGGTCCGGAGCCCAACAGGGAGCGGCCGCAGTGCGAGATCAGCGGGAAGGAGGCCATTTCCGCTCTGTCCAGAGCCAAGAGCCGCGAGTGCCGGCAGCGCATCGTCGAGGTCTACTGCAAGCACAAAGAGCGGGCGCTGCTGCCGGAGAAAGTCCCGCGCTACTGTCCGATCCAAGGTCAGAACCATTGGCCCCGATTCAGAGTTTAAAAGGGTCAAAATTTACTGGAAAAAATTTAAATCTTTTAGAAAAAAAGATTCCAGATTTTTGAGTCTCAAAAGTCAGAAAAATACTGGAAAATACTCCATTAGAAAAATTGTCGATGCTTTCTGTTTTAAGACTTGAACATTTTTGACTTTTCAGAATCAGAAATTTTCCTCTTTTGTTCTGGAAAATTTCGGACATATTTTGGCAAAAATTTACACCTTTTTAACGTCGACAATGACCCGAATACGGATGCAACAAATTGAAGGCTGGATTCAGAATTTGCAAAGTTGAACATTTTCTGGAAAAAAAAATTACAAATTTTCTAGAAAAAACTTAAAAATGTCAAAATTTGAAATCTTTGTTCTTTGCTCTTGGTGGCCCCCTGGTGGTGTGGGGGCCTTAAACAGATGCCTAACACGCATCTGCCTTGGGCCGGCACTGTATCTGTTATTTTAGTAATCGATTAATCTGATGATTATTCTGACAAATTGCCATATTTTTCAATCAACAACTTTAGCATTTTATGTAATATTAGGAATGCTAGATGCATATGAACAGAAACTTAAATTCATTTTTAATTAAGAAAATAAACATTTTATTTCCCTAAGTGCAATAAAATAGCATCCATTTAGTAAATTTTGACCCTGTGAAGCTAAAACTCTGCAACTTTAGAAGTTTTGGAGAAACATTTAGGCAAATGTGTTTTTATCTACTTTGTATGGTTTTGGCTCCATATCTGCTCTGAGTTTGTTCTTTCAGGAAATGGCTTTTTTAGACTAGATACTAAAAAACAGTACATATTACTAAATTATTTGACGATTAATCGGATAAATCCGATTAATCGTTCCAGCTGTAGTGAGACCATCTGGCAGCAGACAGCGGGTCTCTGGGTTTTAAACGCTGCGCCTCTTTCTTCTCTCTAAATTTACCGTTTGAGGAACATTTTTAGCAGAAGCAGCAGAGAGCCATCTCTGTGGTTGGCAGCTCTATTTTCAGGATCTGTAGTACGAAGCGACGCAGAGAGGATGCTGGGTAATTACACCCTAATTAAACAACCCGTTTGTAGTCTTACTCTGCAAAGGCTGACTAATGGCTCGGTGTAAGAGCCGCCCCACGCTTCACTTAAATGATTACAGCTTCCTTTGATGACACAGTAGTCATTAGCTCCAAGGACTGGCGCTGGTTCTGGTTTTAGGCTTTCGGGCCACGTTGAGGGCGTTCGGCTCAGCTGATTGCAGCTGAGCCAGCGTGGCCTGCAGCCAGGAGGTCGCTCGATTGTTCTGCAAACCTCGACCCGGCCCGTTTCACCGAGCAACACGGAGACCCACTAGCACAGAGTTTGTTCTGCTTTCTAGAGCTTCAGAAAAGTATTTACACCCGTTTTTATTTGGATTTTACCCCAAAGTTAAAACGTTTACAACCTTTTTACCCAATTTTTCTCTCAGGACAGTAACATGAAACTTATGTAAAGTGGAAAAAAGACTTTTGAGACAAATATCTACTTTAGTTTAGTTAATTTATTGCCATTTTTAAATAACCAGTGTTCTATTTTTATTTTTAGTATTTAAAACAAAGATAAACATGAAAACAACATAAAGTAGCACATCTATTCCAACCTAATCAGATCTAAAATCATATCACTGCTTTGTGGAAATGCAGCGTAAATACTGGAAAAAATGTTTAAAAAATGGTTAAAAACTTCCATTTATTATTATATCTGAATTTAAAAACATTAATTTATTCTTTTTAATTTTTAAGATGATTATTTTTTTTATTATTATTTTAAAAAGCACATACGGTAGATTAGAGCTTGAAAAAAACAGAACTAAAGTTCATACTGGTACTTTTAGTGCCACAAGTGGAAAAAGTTTCTTAATAACTTTGTAACATTTTAAATACAGATGTAATAACAAATGCAAGTTTTTAAACATTTTTAAATTGATTAAAAGTACCAGAAATATGTTTTTACAGGTTGGAATGGATGTGCCTTTTCAATAAATATAAATCATCTTTTATGTTTATCTTTACTTTAAAGCCTAAAAATAACAATAAAACACTCATTCTTTAAATATTAAAAGAAATTATAAACTAAAGTAAACTTTGTCTTTGCTCCCTGATCTTACCAATAATTTTTGTAAAGTTTTTATCTGAATACACTTGAATGAGACAAAACTAACAAATAACTTTCTGCCAGATATAGAATCTTGTTTTAAATCAATAATTTCTTAATATGGATAAAAACCGGTAGATTATTTCACTTATGGGAAAAATGTCTTTTTATAATGAAACTGGCACTTTATTATCAAATATTCAAGAATTGTTGACTTACAAACAAACTTATTTATCTGTAGTTTTGTCATATTTAAAGTTTACTAAGATCTTAGAAACTAGTTAAATTTTGTGTTTTTTCAGTGTAATTATAGTGAATAGTATAGAAATCTGAGCTGTGATGCAGACTGACCTTTGACCCCGTCTCCAGGCAAGGCTAACGTAAACGTCCAGTGGGACGGCGGCGCCGCCGGCTCGCCGCCGGTCCGCATCGCCTTCGTCCTGGTCGTCCACGGCCGCGCCGCGCGGCAGGTCCAACGGCTCTTCAAGGCCATTTACCACACATCACACTTCTACTACATCCATGTGGACCAGGTGAGTCCGTCAGAACCGGCTCAGTCCGTCAGAACCGGCTCAGTCCGTCAGAACCGGGGGAGTCTGCTGAAAAAAAATAAATCCATAAATCAAACAATATAAAGATGATATAAAAGCAGAGCCTGATCCCCAGGTGTTTATGAAAATGAGAGAATTTGTGCTTTTTAATAGCAATGTTTTTAATGAATATCTGTTTTTTATTACGAAGCAACTTCATTATATGAAAGCTGTATAAATTATTAATAAAGTATAAAACTAACTCCAACCTTGATAAAGTTTAACTCCGTCTTGGTGGTTTCCGTTAATCTCAGAGGTCCGATTTCCTCCACCAAGAGGTTCTGTCTCTGGCGGCTCGGTTCCCCAACGTCAGAGTGACTCCCTGGAGGATGGCGACCATTTGGGGCGGAGCCAGTCTCCTGACCATGTACCTGCGCAGCATGGACGACCTCCTCAAAATGGCCGACTGGTCCTGGGACTTCTTCATCAACCTGAGCGCCGCCGACTACCCCATCAGGTCAGAACCGCCCGTTTAGAACCGTTTTGTGTTTTTGCAGTGCAAACCTGCTCAGTAAATTAGAATATTATTGAAACTCAATTCACAGTGAAGATTATTTTATAGGTTATTCCAGTCAGCAAATAAAAACCTGCATTTAAGATTAAAATATTAAATAAAAAATACTTTAAATACAGAAATTAAAAGTGGGTGTAATGAAGAGTTAATGTCAAAGAAAAAATATTCTAGCTTATTGAATATGACTGAATGTCACTAATATTTTTGCATATGGATTTTTTTATGTGCACCTGCTTGAAATGAAAGTATAAATAAATGAGACTAAACATTTTTATCAGTTTGCTGCTCGGTGGAAGCAGCTGCTGTTTCTGAATTAAACTCTTTTATTTTGGCGGGGCCTCGTTTTGGGGCGTTTCCACGCTGCGGTTTGTTTGACCTCATCAGGACGGAAAACCATCAGATCACACAGGATGATCGTCAGCAGAGTCTGAACGCGCTGCAGGCTAAAATCCATAACGCAGCCGCAGCGCCGGCGCCACCATCAGTCGATGCCTGTGAGGTCAAAGGTGAAGGTCAGGAGGACTGGACCAAATGTTTCACGTTGTTAATCTGCTGCAGCAGCTCAGGATTATTTTAATAATCGATTATTCTGACAACTAATAGATTAAAGAAAAATTAGCACTTCTGCAGATTTATTGAACTACTTCAGTCTTTTTTGTACAAATTTGGAAAGAAAATAAACCATTTAATTCTTATTAAATAAGAAAATAAATATTTTGTTGCATAAAAAAACATCAGCAGTGTAGGGCTGATCTATTGGTTATTTTCTGGATTATTGATTAACAATTGGGTAGAAAAAGGTTTTAGATTCACACTTTCCTTTAATGGAAGATTGTTTTGATAGGATTCAGAGCAGGAAGTGCCTCGTCCACAGGAAGCTGCATCAGACTTCCTGTTCCATCAGGACGCAGAGCAGCTGCTGGTTCACCATGTTGGTCAGGGCGAAGCCGCTGACGCTCAAACAGCAACTATTAGTTTTATTGCTTTTGCAAATCAATCAATCAATAAAATTTGGCTTTTTTGAACAAATAATTATTTTTAATTATTTTAATTATTTTTAAACCCTTTAATTAATTAAGTTCATGTTGCCTTTAATTAAATTAAAGGCAACATGAACTTCTTCTTACAAAATAATGACAATTAAATAAAAATACGTAACATAGAACAAGTGATTATATAAATATTGACCTAATTCAACAGAGGTCCAGATGGTTCTGGCTGGTTCTAGCTCAGGTCCATTCACTGGTTCATCCGTTTCCCATCACAGCATGAAGACTGAAGGACTCTCCAACCAATCAGACAAAAGATTGTTGAAAAGTATCAGTCAGGGGATGGATACAAAAAATCTCCAAAGAGCAGAACATTCTAGACTTCAGTAAAATCCATCAAGACATGGAGGTGATGGTAAATAAATATAAATAACAAATAGTAATAGAACCAGAAAATGGACTTAAATAGATTTAAATAGTGAAATAAATGTGACAGTAAGTAAATTTTTTAAATTAAATTAAATTATGAAAAAATGAGAGAATAATAATTAAATAAAAAAGAAAACTGATAAAACAATAACTTTAATTTATGCTGCACAGGAAAATCAAATAAGTTGGGAAAATTCTTATTTTTATGTTTCAGTTTAAATGTTTGGTGCATGAATTACTTTATCAAGCCATTTATTTATCTAAATGTTTATTCCATATGAAACGACATGAGGTTTGGTTCGCAGTAACTCTGTTCTGTTATCGTTCTGGTTCTGGTGGAGCAGAGACCCGGAAACCCTCCTCCTCTTTCTGGTCCCTAAACTCTGGATAAACATCAGATTCCTGCATAAGAACCTGCAGCTACTGCGTGAAATCTCTGATGCTTTTTAATATTTTTATGAATTTGTAAATTTGATTTTGTCCTCAGGACCAACGACCAGCTGGTGGCGTTTCTGTCCAAACATCGCAACATGAACTTCATCAAGTCTCACGGCAGAGACAACGCTCGGTACGAACGCAGCAGCCATCTTGTTTTATGTTCATTAAACCAGGGGTGTCCAAAGTGCGGTTCAGGGGCCATTTGTGGCCCCTAGGCTGATTTTGTGCGGCCCTAGATACATTTTCAAAACACAAGTCTGGAGGTTGATGCAAATGGAGATTATTTACATTTAATTTGAGCAAACAACTTTAAATGTTTTTACAATCATTTTTAGGTACAAAAATATTTTTGTCTTTTAAAGTTGTTTTTTTGTGTTTTGTCTTTTTTCAGAATTTGCAAACTGGTTGATTTACTGTTAATAAAGTAAACATGCAAAACCTTTTTTCAGCTTTGGATTTACAGTGACTACTGTATTTGTTTAAAATATTGTTGTTAATTGTTGAGCAGGTAGAAATGTTTTTCAAGTATTTTATTTCTAAGATGTTGGCACATGAAACAAAAGGAGATCACTGAATTAAACATGAATCCAGGGTCTCTAACAGAACCACACGCTGCTTTGTCCCAGTTTCATCCGTAAACAGGGCCTGGACCGGGTTTTCTACGAGTGCGACACCCACATGTGGCGCCTGGGAGACCGTAAGATCCCTGAGGGCGTGTCGGTGGACGGAGGTTCTGATTGGTTCCTGCTCAGCCGGCCGTTTGTGGATTACGTCGTGAACTCGCAGGACGACCTGGTCAGAAACATGAAGCGGTTCTACGGCTACACGCTGCTGCCGGCCGAGGTACCGACACACAAACACACCATCACACTGCAGTCATTCAGTTTTTATTACAAAGAAAATGTTTCAAATTTTAAAAAATCAGGATTTGTAGATTATTTTAAAAATAACAAAGGTATAGAAAAAAATACAGTTTTTCTATTGGTAATCCTAAAATTGTGTTTAGTTTACTATTGTAAAAAAAAAAAGTTTTAATTAAAATAAGCATTAATAATTTATTATGTGTTTTGCAAAGTGAAAATTAACATGTAAAATCTTCAAGAAAATTATCTTAATTCCAAACAGTTTCTTGTCGGTTTTGTTTTGCTTCTCCCTCTTTACCAGATGATCAGTTTTCTTCTCCTGATGTTAATGCGCTAACAGTGCAGACTGGCGCCCCCATCTGGTGAAGGAGGGAACTAACTCTTCTTTTTGTTTGTAAAAACGTTTTTCCTCTTTCTTCAGTCGTTCTTCCACACCGTCCTGGAGAACAGCGCCCACTGTGAGACCATGGTGGACAACAACCTGAGGCTCACCAACTGGAACCGCAAACTGGGATGCAAGTGCCAGTACAAGCACATAGTGGACTGGTGCGGCTGCTCTCCCAACGACTTCAAGCCCTCAGACCTGCCGCGCCTCCAGGTGAGTCCGCCTCACCTGCCGGCGCCCGTCGAGACAAATTCAGTCGCTTCAACCACAGAATAAATGTTTGTTTACATTTATTTTAACCAAATAGCCAGTTAGCATGTAGATAAGGTTTAATGGTTGCCATGGAGACCGCTTACTAATTATTGTAGCACATAATTTCCAAATCAGGTTCTCTGGTCTTTCCCATTTTGACAAAAATGGGACATTCTTGTAATTTCTCTAAAAATAAATGTAAAAAAAAAAATCTGTAGAACTTTTTCATCTTTATTTAAATAAAAAGTTTAAAAATTTCTTATTAATCGACTAAAATAGTTAAATTAAGTTTGTAAATAAGTAAAAACAATTATTATTTTACTGCTCCAACATAAGTTTAAAATGTTCAATAACAAATTAATTAGAAATAAAATCTATAAGATTATAAATGTACCAATTTCCTCATTGGCACATTTTTAAATTAAAAATATTTAAATTAATACATTTTAATTATTTTAAAAGTAATTTTAAAAACATTTAAATTCAAGTTAAAAAATGAAGATTCTTTTTTATCTTAAATAGAAGCAATAGAAGAAAATGTGAATAAATTTAAACGATGCAGTCTGTCTTCCAGTGACTCTGAAGAGGCTTCTGACTGAAGACTGTTTCTGACATGCTAACAGCTCAAAACTGGACATTAGAGACGATGTCCCACATGAACGTCCTGGACGACATCATCATTTAGCTAGATGTGCTAATCCGCCTCCTTTGCTTTTGCCGCTCCTCTTTAAATCTCTGTCTGGACTTATGGGTGGAAAGATGATGGAGTAGGGGATATGATGCTCACTGTGTTGGAGGAAACAGATGGATTAAGTAATTCAGATATTATTGAGCTGTTAAGATGCTAATCAGCTGCCAGGTGGGAAAACAACACCTTGTTTTTATTGATTTAGTTTTTATTTTACTTTTATTCAACCAGAAAAGTTCCATTAAGATTAAAATCCTCGTTTCCCAGGGAATCCAGGCCAAGAGGCAGCAAAGTTTATACAGCAAATACAAGCATTTACACAGTTAAAATGTCATACAAGTCGTTTGTTGCCATGGTTACGTATCAAAACAACAGTTTGAGGGTAAAAAATAAGAGAAGAAAATCCTTCCAGCTCCAGAGAAAATAATTCAATGATTCAACAAAAAAAGACGAGAAAAAATCTACAAAAAACCAAATCAGGATGAAGTTCTGCTCCGACCCGGTGAGGCAGAGCGGTTCTCTCTGGGATGAAACCGATCCTGCAGAGGAGCCCAGAATAGACGCGCATTCACAAATTAGCAGCGGCGCTTTGAGGCGGTTCCGGAGCGTTTGCGTTGGCAGATCTGAGGTCAGCGTCTGCGGATGGTTCTATAAGGAGTTCTGGTTCTGGAGGCCGCTGCAGGTATTTTTGGATCCAGGCAGCCGCTGAGGTTTTTATTCTAATGTCGGGGTTGGAAGTCATGCTCTCGACCACACATGTGCACACGCTGACATAAAATAAGGATAACAAATAGATAAAATGCTAATATGGACGATTGATTATTGGTTATTGATCCGCAGCAGGCCTCCAGGCCGACGTTCTTCGCCCGGAAGTTCGAGGCCAGCGTCAGCCAGGAGATCATCAGCCAGCTGGACGCCTTCCTGTTCGGCGCGTATCCGTCCGGCACGCCGGGCCTGCAGGCCTACTGGGAGAACGTCTTCCACCAGCAGACGGACGGTGCCGTCGGTCTGTCCGACGCCGCGCTCAGCCACCACCGCGCCTTCGCCCGCATGGGCCTGGCGCGCGCCGCCGGATCGCTGCAGGGTCACCCTGGTGATCACAGCTGCAGGTACGCCGCGTCCGCAAAAATACAAATATCCAAATACTCATCTATCCAGACAAACAAACACTTATAAAGGAGCAGCATCGTGTTAAATCCACTTTTTTAGCGTTTCATAATTTTACGTTTTATTCCTGCATCAAAAACAATCTGGGAGTTTTCCTTGATTCTTTCATGCATGTTTAAGGAATCCTTTCATCTCCATGGCAGTAAGATGTGCAAAGCGCCTAGATGGACGTAGTTCCGCCTTCGAGGCAAAACTCCTCCCCCACTCAGCTCCTTCAGACTAGCCAGCAGCAATTAGCAAACATCTTCTGAGCACAATAGAGGAGCCTCTTCTCAGTAGTAAAAACGATGTTAAAGGGTTAATAAAGCAGCCATGTTGGGATTACTTCCTGGAGGCGGAGCTTCAGAGAGAGCAGGAGTTCTTAAAGAGACAGAGACCCATTCTACACTTTGCTTCATTTAACCACTTAAACCTTTTTATGCATTAGAAATACATCAAAAGATGCAAATAAGTAAAAAAATTCAATTACGTTTTTAAATACGAAAAAAAGCATTTTATTGCTTACAAAGCAATTTCTTGAATTTGATTCAGGTGAAGCTAAAACTATGTAACTTGAGGAGTTCTGGTTTAAAATATTTTGATAATTACAGCTCTGAATATGTTGGGTTTTATGAGTCTGTATGCTCCAGTTAACAATTTAACAATGACTAAATTAGTTGACGATTATTTTAATAATTGATTAATCATTATTAATTGTTTCATACTTTGTATATATAGCAAATTGCTGCTGAATTGACTTTACTTTCGACCCCACGTCTTCCTTCCACTAAATTTTCCAGTAATATTTTGGACACAGCCAGTTTGTTTAGCAATCAACAAATCTGATGTAAGATTTTTTATAGGATTTTTTTCAGTTGCTGTGAGACATAATCAACTAAATTTAAAGAAATAATTGCTTTAAATGCTATAAATCAGTTTGTGTTCCACTTTCTTCATTATGACTTGATGAAGTTGCTGGTAGAAATGAAAAGCTTGTGGAAAATCCCATATTTTTGTTAGTCGGCATAAAGATTCACAGATTCTGGGTAGAATCAGCGGTTTCAGAGAAGCTGCTGTTCCAGTTTGCAGGGAAACAGAGAAACGCATCTTTCCACTAAACTCACCGCAGGCCGAGTTTATTCGCTCCAAATTAAATATAAAGATAAGGCGCGCTTGTTCTGCAGCACAGGCGGGCCTCAGTCTCTGCCCACTCAGGGTGGGTCTGGTGCTGCGGGCGGAGACCCACCAGTACAAGGAGGCTGTTGTTGCTGGTTTGGGTGGGGATTGGTGGTTAGGCTGGGTGGAGGCAGCGATGCAGGAGCAGCAGCGGCCAGCTGGAAACGCTGCGTCGTTTTCCTGAGCAGCAGCAGGGACAGCAGCTGCAGCACCAGCAGCAGTAGCTGCAGCACCAGCAGCAGCAGCAGCAGCACCAGCAGCAGCAGCAGCAGCAGCTGTGATTCATCTGGAAGCACCTTCAGCTGCTACACTCCAGAATTAAAACATGTTTTTAAATGATTTTTAGCTACATCAGGGGTTCTGAAACACTTCTGGGCGGGACCCCCATCACAGGGGTGTCAAACTCGGGGCCCGCGGGCCAGATACAGCCTCCATAGCTATTTATGTGGCCGTCTACATAAACCGAGCTTTAAGATAAAAGTCGTTTATTTAAATTTTATTTTATCAGTCAAATCAAATCATTTTTCATTTGAAAGCTAATAGTTAACAGTTTGTTATGGTTACACCAAAACCAGCCCTTTGAGGACGTTCATGATCTTGATGTGAGCCGAAATGACACCTCTGGCCCGGGTTGTCCGAAGTGTGGTCCGGGGGCCGTCTGTGGCCCTCCGCGTAGTTTTTTGTGGCCTCTGGTCAGAGTTCAGGAATGGATAAAATGAGATTTTCAACGACAAATTTATGTCTTACATAGAAACTTTTAGGTGTTTTTTTTGTTTTGCTTTGATTTTAATGTCATAGTAAGCAGCCACAAACCTCCAGTGACTTTTCACCCAAAAACAGACTTAATCACACCAAACAATTAAAATGGGTTAAATACAGTGAGGGGTTTTCAAACACAGTTTTCATTTTTGTAGTAGGGAAAAAATTTAAATGGATATTTTGACCAACAAGTTAGGAAACAACTTTGAAACTTTTTCTGGTCTTTTTAATTAAAATACTTAATTTATTATTGATCAGGTAAAAAGAAAATAATTCACGCTAAAATTATTTTGAATTTAAAAATAAATTAATCAATTGTGGCCCCTGAGAAACTGATCTGTTCATGTTTGTTTTGAAGATGTTTCAGAGGTTTTATCCTTGTTTTTATTTAAGGCAGATGCTGCAGGTTGTTATTATTTCTCTTTATGGTCAATTATCATCTAATTTCCCCGTAACTAAACACAAAGAAACATTTATTCACTTTTATCTCTCAGGTACGCCGCCATGAGCCACCCGACGTCGGTGCACGCCTACTTCCTGTCGGACCAGTTCCAGGGCTACCTGGTGCGCCACGCGGCCACAAACCGAGCCTCCACCCAGATGGAGACGCTGGAGACCTGGGTGGCTCCCACCGACCACTTCACCCTGGCCAGCCAGCCCCACGGCAGCAACCGGCTGCAGCACATCCAGGTCAGGCTGCAGCCGCGTTCACAGTCTGGTTCCCACCTCAGCTTCACAGTGATTCATCCAGCTGCTGCTGAGTGCAGAGTTATAAGAGGAAGTAAAAGGATTTTTCTAAAACGACGCCGCAAGCAGCTACTTTTAGTGTTTGTTTGATAATTTGGTCCTGGTTTCCAGATATAACTTTCTGTTTGGATTCAGAGTCTTGAATTATTGATCAGCATTGATCTGTTTAGATCAGGGGTGTCCAAACTTTTTGTCCTGAGGGCCAAAGCTGGCAAATTTTCTCTACTGGCAGGCCTCAAAATTCATTAAGTAAAAAATGCAAAAATTTGCTTACTGTGAAGTTTTATCTCCTCAATAATAAAACTTTTATAAAATCTGAATATTATTAAAGATCCAAAACATAAACATTGCTTCAAACTGTTCTATTAAGAAAGAAACAGACAATTTAACATTTTCTTTTTGTGATCGGTTGTTTTCTATTTTGTTGGCAAATTGTTTTATCATTCTTGACTTGTGATCAGGGACCAAACAAAATCATTTCAAGGGCCACCGATGGCCCCCAGGCCACGCTTTAGACACCTCAGGTTTAGAAAGAGTCTGTTCGGTTAAAACGAAGCGATGCAAATCCTGGTCGTGTTGCTGCAGGTCGGGTCGGACTGGGACCCGAAGGAGCGGCTCTTCAGGAACTGGGGCGGCCTGCTGGGGCCCGAAGACGAGCCGGTGGCGGTTCAGCGCTGGAGCCGCAGCCAGAGCAACCTGACCGCCACCGTGGTCTGGATCGACCCCACCAACGTCATCGCCGCCACCTACGACATCCTGGTGGACGCGTCGGCTGAGGTGACCCACTACCGGCCGCCGCTGACGGCGCCGCTGCGGCCCGGCGTCTGGACGCTCAGAGTGCTTCACCACTGGAACCTGCTGGGCCAGACCAGCTTCGTCGTCGCTCCGCTCGAGTTCCACCGGCAGCAGCCCATCCAGAAAGGTGAGCGGCGACACACTGACAGCTTTGTGCCGCAAAGATGTTTGTGCCGCTGTCAAATGACTAAATGTGTTCAGAGGTCATCAAAGGTCAACCAGCCAGTCCACATTCACAAAATCACAAAATATGGAGTCATCCAACTTTGCTACATTAAGATAAACAAGTTTCCAGAGGTCACCAGAGGTCACATTCACAAAATCAAACTAAATTGATGTAAATTACTTTTTATGTTTGTGCAGATAAATATTTCCAGCTCAGTTGATTGGGACAAAATTTGTTTGATTTATAAAAGGGTTGACCTTTGATGATCCCTGAAAACTTGTATTAATATCTTTAAATTGATAGTGGCACAAATGAAAACATTTGACACCAGTTTCATTCAATTGGAGGAACGTGGTTGGTCCAACTTCACACAGGAAGTCACCTGACCTGTAAATGAAAATGTCTGAAGGCTTCAGACCAGCCGGTGTCGCTCAGACGAACTTCAGCTGCCAGCAGCAGATTTATTTATATCCGTCCATCGTGGCGACACGAGGTCACCTCCGCCTGATTTACCCCCTCATTGTTTGACCCCAGCTGGTGGTCCAGAGATAACTGCAGGACTTTTTAAAGACCAGACAGACGTTACTCAGGCAGAAAGAAGCTGCTGAACTAAAGACCGATTTTAACTCTCAGCCTGAACAGAACTCCCATTTCTACAGCTGAACTGAAGAAAAAATCTGATTCCATAAAACTGAAACCAAACAGCTCTACGTGCCTCGTAAAATTATTTAAAAAGTCCCCCTCATTTTGTTACGTGACAACCAGAGTGCAGCTGACGCAAAACTATGCAGCTGTTCTGTTTTTAAAGAACAAGCTTTAAAAAGCTTGTCCCATGATGCTCTCTGTTTCCCATGATGCTCTCTGTTTCCCATGATGCTCTCTGGTCTCCAGCAGGTCAGAAAGCTGAGGGACGGAGCCGTGGAAAACCGGCTAAGAGATGTGGGAAGCTGCATCGCCCCTAAACATTCACCTAATACATACAGCTTGATCTTGTTTTCTGAATCAAGTTTATTTGTGCTGCACATTTCAGCAACAAGGCAGTTCAAAGTGCTTTACATCATAAAAACACATAGTCATAAAAACATCGTACAGTCTCTGATTGAGAAACCATTAACAAACATTACATTTGACGAGTGCCAAAAACATGAATATGCATCAAATATGTTGATCAATATTCCATTGATTATTGATCAGTCAGCTCTAAACAGGTGGGTTTTAGCCTTGATTCAAAGGAAGGCAGTGTTTCAGCAGTTTTTCAGTTTTCTGTAAGTTTGTTCCAGATCTGTGGTGCCTAGAAGCTGAATGTCCTGCTTGTCCCCGTCCACCCAGAGGACACGCTGCGGCTCCACGCCGGCCCGCCCAGGAACTCCTACATGGAGCAGAGCTTCCACGGCCTGAACCCGGTGCTGCGACTGCCGGTCAGCCTCCGCGCCGTGGAGGAGGCCGAGGCCAACTCCGGCCTGACGGGGGCGCCGCTGCGCCGCTGGCTGGACGGGCTCCTGGAGGGCCACTGGGCCGCCGCGGACGTCTGCTCGCTGGGCCCCAGCGCCTGCCCCGTCATGCAGCGCTGCGCCCGCACCGGGTGGAGCTCCGCCAGCCCCGACCCCAAATCCGAACTGAGCGCGCCCAGAGCGGACGGCCGGATCAGGTAGCAGCGGGACGGACGGAGGAGACATTTATTTATTTGAAGGTGGCAGGAACGGAGGAGGACCCGAACCTGGTCTGATACCAGTTCGGTTTGGGACAACACGGCCCAATGAATGTCAGAACTTCATACCTCTTGTTGTCGAGTTCACAAAAATGATTATTTATTAGTTGTTTAGTCTAATTATGATATTATTTAATGTCTGAACTGAGACTAAAATCAGCTCCGGCTTTTCCACAAGATTCCTGGGAATTTATTTCTAGTATTTCCCAGAATATAAGTATGGGAAAAAAACTGGTTTTTAACTGGGTTGTTGGGTGAAGAGCTCCCCCTGGTGGCGCCGACATGTAAGTGACCACACTGAAAACTTTTCTCAAAATAAACTACAGAATATAGCTGCAGACCAGATACCGTAATAACTTCATAATTTCATTTAAAAAGTTCTGTGAGCCTTAAGAAAATAAAAACTTTACTGAAGTTCATGATGTGAGGGTTTTGCAGCTTTCAGATAATTAAAGTCTGACCACAGTGCCAACAATTACTGTAATTTTTTAACATTTAGATGGAGAAATCTCTTTCCCCCCTGAAAAATCATGTTTTATTCAGAAAATTTTTCATGACTTTTTTTTTTAGATTTTCTTATTTGGATCCTAGATGCAGAGTTGCTGCTTGTCATTTATGTAAAACATCAGAACAATTTGTTTTTGTTGGTTTTTAAGCAGCTTTAAATCCAAAGTGGGACTTAAAGAAAGTTTTTAATTGAGTTTATTGCAGGATCTGTAATTAATTGTCCAATATTTTAGAGTTCAAAAGGTCAAATATGTACTGTGTACTTTAGGGAATTGGGATCTGGGAATACCAACGTTTCCATATTTGATTTTTTCCATACTGAGCTCCAGCTCCATGTTTCTCCCAGTATAAATCCTGAACTGGGTGAAATAAACCATTAAGCTCCTCACAGCAGGAGGCCATCCAGCCTTCCACATTATTTATTAAAATCAAAAACGGCCACCGGATCACACAACAAGCACAGAATGCTGCCATGAGCGCCACCTGCTGGCCAGATGCTGTTACTTCATTGTATGTTGGAATTACAGGGATATTTCACATGCAAAAGAATCATCTTAGATATTTAAACCGATATTTTTTCACGGATAAAAATCCTGCCTCTGATCTGTCCTGATGGATATTCTTCTAACTTGTTTAAAGTTTTCCTTCCTGGACTCCAGCTGCTCTGTTCTGTAAACGTCGGGTTTTCTTTGTGCCATTTTAAAATCCTTCAGACTTGAAGTGAGCCATCCACGAAGAAATCCATCTTCTTCTTTTTTAAAATATAATAATTCTCTCTGCCTGAGTTAAACATCTAAGAACTGCTGAACTAATTTATTCAAAAGTTTATATAACTAATTTTTCCTCTTTAGGAGGAAAATGTGTGCCTTTGTTTCTGAAGGCTGATGAAACGATTAAATGATGTCGACCACAGACTTCAGGACGCCATGATGTCTATTTATGGTCTGTTGTCCAAATGATGGGAGGCTGAACTAAACTGCTGATCCTGGGATTTAAGTCTTAGGTTAGGTTAAACTTTATTAATCCCATAGGGAAATTGAGGTTGTCAGTCTTGTCTTATTTGCTAAATAAGAAAGAGAAAAACAAATTTAGATGTTTAAGTTCAGGAAGGTTTGAAAAATTAACCAGAAGGCTTAAACTGAACAGAACTGATGAACAATTAAATCAGCATTTCTGATTTAAATAGAAATACTGAAGACGTTTCATTGTTAACAAAGGGCGAAATCATGTGGACAAACATGTAAATACAGTCAACTTAAACCCAAAAGTTAAAATGATGGAATGAGTAAAAGTTTTGATGACGTTCAAAAATCTGACGTTCTTTATATGTTATGAATTTGAAAACCATTAAAAGTTAAAATTTTGTGACAGATAAAGACAGTGATTTATTCATAAATTATCTCTGTTGTAATCTAATAATAAAACCCCAAAATTTTATTTTTCAGAAAATAAGAATATGGCATTAAATCCTAACAAAGGATTTTAAACTGCCATATTTACATGATTGTATCTACACTATGGTCGGTCTGGGCAGAAGAGAAAAGAAGTGCTGATGTGAATGTTTTTCTACCACACTTTTTCCTTCCACTTAATTTTCCACCAGCCTTTTTTTTTGAGAAATCATGTCTTGAGACTTCCCCTCCTTGTGGAGATTTCAGTTTGGTGAACATCGGTCAAGTTTTCTCCATGACTGTGAAAAAAAAAACTAAAATTTTCTGAAAGACAGAATTTGGGGTTTTTATTAACTGAAACAGAATCATCAGAAATAAATCACTCTGTGATGTAAATCTGAGTTTCACCTTTTGAACTGAATTACTGAAGTAAATGATCCAATAAACTAAATCACAGCCTCCAGTTTTGGTTTTAAGTCAAATGAAAGAAACTCTGAGGACGTTGAATTATTTATTTTTCTTATTAGAAGTTAAAAGTTTTCACTTTGATTTCATCCACTTGTCAAGTGAAAACTTTAAGATCTGTAGCGTGAACGAATTCAGAAGGAAAATAAACCCTGAAAACAGAAACAGATTTTCTGATTGTTCCAACAGAAAAAAGAATAAAATAAATTAATATCATTTGAGTTTAAATAAAGCAGATCATTGGAAAAGGGAGTCTGAGATCTTTGTTTCTTTCTTCATTTCCATAATTGTTTGTTTTTTATTCATGCATTAATTTTAAGGTAATTTAAATGGAACTGGGACCAAACTGGAGCCTGACTGGTTCCCAGATGTAGCAGCTCAGAGCAAAACGTGTTTCTGTGTATGAATGAATCTGGATGAATGTTTATTTTATTACAGAAAAAGAAGTGAAACAATGTACAGACTTTAAGTTAAAGTGTAAATGTCCAGATTTCTGTTGTGATTATTTAATGGTGAAATATTTCCCAGAGGATTGTTTTTCCTTCATTTTTCATCTTTTAGTCGTTTCTCTCTGGGAGTCGTGCTGGGCCTTAGCTGTGCTCCTGTTTTAGAAAACTGAATAAAAAAACACAACAAATCATTTTGATGTGTTTCACTGTTCATCACATCTGAACGCTTTAGCATGGACAACTATTTAGGTCTTATGATAAACTTATTTACTGTTGGGTGTTCTAACTTTTCATCTTTTCAGCTGGTTTGGTCACATGAGCTGCAACTAACTTAAAACTATTAAGTTTTCAGAAAACTTAATAGCAGGTAAAACAGTAGGTAATAGTTTGAGCTCATGAAGGCGTTAATGGTTTCCTCTGGTAATTATAGAACATCTATTAGACATAATTTATTGACAGTGCAATAATTATTCTTAGCCAAACTAAATGATAACATTTAGCTCCAACGGTAAGTAACTCGATGCACAAATAGTTGTTATTGTGATTCTATGAATGAGTTTTATTTTATCGTTTGAGTCGAAGAATTATATTAGTTGTGTTACCACACCACACCACTAGAGGCAGTATCAGGCCGGAAAAGATGTGACTAAGGAGCAGATGTAGAATAACACCGAAAGCTACAGCTCAAATACATGGTGAGAGTGAAACTCCTTCCTAAAGTTGAAGATATATCACAGATTTCAAAAGAAAATAAAAATGGGAGACAGCGGATAATAAAAGAAATAGCGCCCCCTTCACTTCCGGAGCGCAATGGTTCCAATTCCATTTAAGATAAGATAGAGATAAGACAAACGTGTCCTGGTGGGAAGTGTGAGACTGACAGCGGTCCGTCCCCCTTCATGTTTGCTGCAGCGAGGTCCTTCTCGAAAATCCCCTTAAAAGAAAATATGCAAATGAAAACAATGAACGCTTTCCTGGTTTCAACAGTAAATGTGCAGCTAAATTTTTACTTATTTGTTTAGATATGAGGAAGACCAGGAGGAAGAGCACTGCAGTATATT
>CAEGAG010185277.1:0-18397 GCA_903067065.1 Brachyrhaphis terrabensis
CACTAACTGGGAGACGGGCCAGCCCGACAACAAAGGCAGCACCAACATGACTTCCTGTGCTGCAGTGGATACGAGCTAATTCACAAAACAAACGCATGAAAGAAGCAAACTGGTACATTCTCCAGTTAAAGGTAAAGCCTTGTGTCCTGATGTCTTATTTTGTCAGTGTTATGTCCGTGTGGGACGAAATGAACAAATAAAAGTTATTTTAAATAAAGAGATGCTGTCATACTGTCACGGATAATTCTGTAATTAATTTAATGACATTGAGTTGTCTGTCCATGTTTGTTCTTTTTATTTTACATGATGTAATGTTGAAGCCTATACACCTTTTCTGAGACGTTCACAGATGGACAGGAGGAGGCGCTAGAGTACATGCCATTTTTCTTCCAGACAAAAAAAGTGCCCTCGTGAAATATTTCTTTTATGTCCAGCATATGGCTATTAATTTGAAATAGATAGACAAAAGACGTAAAATATGCTACAGTTACTTCAGCTGGTGGTTCCCCTCTTTCCAAATGTCTGTGCACCTGTCAATAAGAAAGTAACCGCCTTGTAATGGTTGATTTTACAAGACGAGGGATGTACTTGTCCTGGTTTTGTAGTTCATTTTTCTACAAGATTCACAAGATCCATGTTTTTCACTTAAAAAAAAACTAGTGGTGCTCAGCGTGATACAAGTTGTGAGACGAAATGTCCTTTTATCTGTTTTAAGAGCATTTTTGTTTTCTTATTTTCTTCTAACAATAACACGTGTGCATCTCTGTTACATTTTTCCATTTAATTTTGAAATATTCTAAATTAATGTTTGGTTAAAAAGAAATGATTGAATGTTCAAAGTAGCACAAACTGCCTTTGGAACAGAAAACTGGTGGAATATCTAACAAACCACAAACATCTTACGCTTTTCCTGTTTAATTTGTCTTGAGTTTTATCTTTATACAGGATAATTATGGCAAATGTCCTTTCAGCTGACTGATCAACGTTCTTTGTTGCTATGATACATGTGGGGCTACCACAGGATACTTCACCTTTCTTCTGAAACAGCCTGTACGCAAATAAAGATCTTTTCTCTTTGACTCACTTATTGATGTAGTTCTAATAAAGAAAATAAAAACATCCTCATTACTTATATCCAAGCGCACAAATTTGGAAAATGGCTGCTTGATATGCAAGCAAATTTCACATGACTCAGTGGAGCGTGACACAGTGTTTCTGTTCAAAATCAATAAATCCATAAACATTTGTATTTTATGGCTCAGTTACTCAGGCTGCTCGTCTCAAACTGTGTTAATGTCAGCAATTGTGAAATGATGATGAAACAAAGGAGCTCAGTGAGGAAATGCACTCTAAAAATAAAAACTGTCCAAACAACTGCACTCTCTGCACTTTTAATCTAGAGCAGATTTAAAAGGTACAATCATCTGAAAAACACTGGGGGAAAAAAAAGGACATCATAATATGAGTCAAGGGGCAAAGTTATTCCAAACACTTACTAGATTAAGAGATAGACTGCCGTTCTCTAACATTTTCCACAAGACAGAGAAATAAATCGATATGAAACGTCCTTTTCTGAACTTCTCTAAGGGTTTCTGTCACTGCAACATTTCCTTCTGCTTGTAATTAAGGGGCCTGATGAGTGTAAGCAGCTGGAGTCACGTGTATATGTATATTGCAAAAGTGTTTAATATTCGTACATCTTTTGCGATGTATTGGAACGTCTATGTGACAGAATAACTAGTGCACAGTAAGGCGAATGATACGTGGTTTTTAGTATCTCTTACAATAAAAATCTGTAAGTCTAAATCTGTAAAAGTCTGTGAACTCAATTATTATACCGTTCACCTGTATGTAATTTAGATGATTAATGCCTCAGAGGTTTGTTAGAGAATATTAGTGAAAAAAATAGCATCAAGAAGACCAAGAGGAAGAGCGTACGGGTCAGAGAGAAAGTTTTAAAACAATATTTCAAGACTGGAACATTTATTGGAGAACTTCTCAGTCCAAAAACAGAAAAATTACAACTCTAAACCTACTAGTGTGTGGTATCTAGGCTTAATCTGATAGGCTGAGCAAGAAGATGAGTTCTGACTTAGATTGCCAGGAAAACCACAGCAACAGAGATCCTCAGCTCCGCTGGCCGAATCTTTCAATACAACTCTGGCCTTAATGGAGAAGTGGCAAGAAAGAAGCTATTAGTTATATTTTCATCCAATTGTCACACAAATTTCTAAGCAAACTTTTGAAATTTCTCAAAAAGGAAACCATCTACTGGTTCAAAGTGAATCGACTAGCTTACACAAAAGTGTTATTTTGTCAGATGTTGACGCTACCTATGGTTGTAATAAACAAGACGCACAGGTTGCCAACTAACATGAAACACACATTTCACAAAAAATGAGAATCTTCTTACCTCCAGCTGAATGTTTGGGCTTAGAAATTTCTCAGACGTTTGTGCCTGTGGTAAGGCATAGACCCACCAGCCTGGACTGACTTTCACACGACACTCTGAATATCCTTGTGTTTTCTAGAAACTCTCCGAGATTAGTCACAATTTTCTCAGTTTTTCTCGCAAATTTGAGACTTTTCAAGCTCAGAAATGTCCTAATTCTTTCTAGAAAATTTCAGAGACTAATCTCAAAATTTCTAAGTTTCTTGGGGGAAATTTACTCCTTTTTTTTTACCCATTTACAATGGCCTTAGAGCGCTGTCATAGAGAATAAATGAACATAGACAAACAAAACGAGGACATGAGTTTATCTTGCCACGGTGCCCAATGAGGTCTTGTAGAAGATGTAAAAGAGTCTCAAGAGTGGTATCTCCATAACAACCATTTCTTTTACAGCTTCTTTAGATCTCTCTCCCTGGGTGCTAATAAATGCTCACATATGCTGTATGTACAACGGCTCAGATTACACTTTGGTTTATGAGGTAATAGAGGATAAAGTACATTCAATAACCTTTGGTTAGCATGGAGGTAACAAGACTACAAAGTTGTCACCCCACCTCAATCAGCTCGGTCGCCAAAAACCTGCACGCTAAATCAGTTTAGATCTCCAGTCGCCATAGCGATGCCATAAAACGAAGCATCGTGAACAGAAACGCTTAAATTTGTGCTGGGAATTTGTTTTCCTTTTGTTGTTGCTGTTGTTTTAACAGGCTGCTATTTTTTTTTTTGTCTTTTTAATTCAAACTCCTGAAGACATTAAAGATGACACCTATGATGACCCGTATCTGTGTGTTGGCAGGTATCGGTGGCGTCCATGAGTATTCAAAATGACAGTCAGCCACAGAGTCTCTGTCTCTCTCTATGTAAGTGTACACATCCCCTCACACACGCACACACACACACCCCCACACACACAGATAAATAGAGAGGAATACAGGAGCTGCAGCGTGACAGTAATTCAGCCGTGCCGTCGGCTGGTGCGAGGCCATTTCTGGCAACACCCTAAATGAGTTCTCATGTCCCCCACGGCAAGATGAAGCACCTCTGATAAAGCTGAGCTGCAGACCTCGGCTTTCTGTCACCTAACCGCAACTAAATCACAGTCCGCCTCCTGCACTCGCTGTCAGGTCTGGGTGCAATGGGAGGATGAAATAAAAAACAAAAAAGAGGATGCAATAAAACACCTTGGTTAACAGTGTTGGGTTTTGTGTGTGCAGGTATGTTACTGTAAAGAGATTTTGTCACAAATTCAATTCAGTTTACCTGTGCTGCACCAATTCACGAGAAATATCATTTCAGGGCACTTTACAAACAAAAAAGTTAATTAAATCCAATTATACATACACATTACAATTGATCCAAGTTATCAAACATTATTCATTTTGGCTCAAACATTTTCTATCTAATCAAACCCTGCAGATTGTATCAAGTCAGTAGCTGTGTTTCCATTGACCATAAAATTGTGCAAGTTGAAATTATAAAAATAAATGTGCTTAATGGAATAAAAAAACAACACCACATTTTTCGTTAAAGTTTTTGCGTCAGGATGGGTTGGTTTTTCGGCCGTGTATAAATAGATGTTTCATAAAACTCCAATGGAAACACTTTTTTCGCATACTCACGCTTTCAACTCCCGGATGTTAATACTGACAAAAACAATCCACAGGGTGCATTTGAGAAAATGTTAACGACATAACAGTGATACAACAGATTGGATAGCTGGAACAGGCCTGATACTCATGTCAATCGCAAATCAAACTTCGACCTCCAACCAAGGTGACACGTTTCTGTGTTGCTGGAGGTCGAAGGAAAGATGGCACCCAAAAGAAATGGTGCATATCTAAAACCAAAATATACATTACATACTTTAGATCAACATTAGATTCTTTTTCTTCTTTTGCTCTTTGCTTTGGTTTGTTATTTTGTTTGTATTTCCTTACTAGAACTACCAGAGAGGTCCCAAATGGGAATCTTCCTCTAAGTACCAGAGAGGGGCCAATTGGCCCTCTCCCTAGAACTACCAGAGAGGGGCCATGTGGACCCTCCAAGAGAGGGTGTGAAGAGGCGCTTTTGTTCTGTAAATAAGGCCATTACTGACGCACCACAAGAGGGGGTGCAAAGCTGAACTCTGCTGTGGTAGGGACAGATACAGGAAATCTTTCCTGCCTCATGCCATCTCACTTTACAATAAAAGTTAAATCATTGTTCTGCACTAATCAGCGCAATTTTGCACAACTGCACATTTGCGGTACATATATTGTCATGATCCGTGTTTTTCTGTGTTTATTTTCGAGTTCTCTGTGTTTTTATGTGTGTTTAGTTCAAGTTCTGTGTCTCTGTGCTCTCCGTGTTGTCCTGTCCTCCCCGTGATTACTCCCAGGTGTGTCTTGTTTCCCTGATTGCCTCTCTGTGTATTTAGTCCCTCCGTTGTCTTTGTTCTTTGTCGGGTCCTCGTCTAATGTCGTTCTGTTGCTGTCAGTCGTCCCGTCGTAAGCCAGTTGCTACCTGTGATGAGCCTAAGCTTCCGCTCAGCAGTGCTGCCTGGTATTGTGGACTGTTTTGCTGCGTCATTTTCATAATTAAATCATCATCATTCACCTTACCTGGGTCTCCAGCGTCTGCCTCACCACCTCACCACACACCTCATGACANAGAACTGTGTACTGTACAAAACTCCTAAGTCATCCTTCATCATATTCAAGATACTGAATTTTTAAAATGGTCTTGAACAATATTTCTTTAGAAGTCTGAGGTGTTTTCAGAGAAAATTATGAATCATTAAAAACATTTGCACAATATTCCAGCTTTTACCTCAGTGGTCGATCTAAAAATACAAATTTTCAAATATATTGTGCCCAGAAAAACAGCAATAATGAATTAGATACAGAAGAAGAAGCATTTAGTCAGGGATATTAGATTTTACCCTTTACCTATTTTTCAAGTGCAGTTTATCTGGCAGCTTCAACCTGTGAAGATCACAGCTAATGCAACTCTAATAAGGTTTGGTGAGACAGCATGTCCTGTGCAGCTCTTTTTGGTGTCATAATAACTGACCCTTGTGACGTTCTTGACCCGAAACAGACGGGTAATGACATCCTCATCCGCTGACATGGACAGGAACTCCACTTCCATGGGTCCGTACTGCTGTAAACCGGGCTCCGGCCAGTACTGCACACATGGCTGCGTAGAGGACAAAGGTCATAGAGAGAGATAAGTTCATTAGAGTCCAACTGTGGTCTGTGCAGCTGTAATAAATAATATGCAAAGAGTAAACACTTGTGAATAATCAAAGCACCTGTGTGTTTTCACAGTTAAAATGAAGAATCTTAGATACTAAGCATTTTATATCAGTAATGACTAAACTAGTGTTACTGCCTTTATACTAAAATAGGCATGCAGCTGCCATGATGGTGTTAACAGGAAAAGATGAGAAGCAGCCTGATAGGTAATGCAAGGTGTTAGAATGAGACCAGAAGTGATATAGTCAAATCCAAAGTCACAAATAAGCTCTATAAGAGATTTCACAGCAGCATCTTCCAATGAACAAATAGCTCTGTTCTCAGGCAAAGGTCAAAAAAGCCTCTTTTATACCCAAGGAAATGAAATAAACAAGTTAATTGATAGAGAATTAAATGCAGTATTGAACAGGGGTACCTCCAAATTTCTTTTTCTATTACTAGACTTTCTACAATATGTTGCTAACCCTGTTGAACATGCAACACAAACTATTAACTTTAATTTTATATAATATAGTTTCTGATTTGAGAAATCAATGCAAACATATGTATATTTAGCATTGTGTGCATTTACGAACTTTAAAAGTGGGAAATAATTAGCACCAGACATCGACTGTTCTGAGTTCAGGGTAACTAAGCTAAAAATGTTTGAATAAGAGATGTGACAAGCCACACAATCTGAATTGTGTGGCTTGTTTTCAATCTCTGGTTTTTGCATACCGTACCTTAGACCTGATGTTAGTAAGTTTGAATTTTTGTTTCAGAGCTATGTAGAAAGATAACAGATCTGCACTGAAAACATTTTATTCTAACTCTCTTGCTCTGAGCGACTTTTTATCATACCATGTGTGACACAGCACATGAAAAACAGGGAGTTACTATTACAATATAACAAAGACAAAATTATTACAAAATTGGCACCTAATTAGCAGTTTTAGCAGGGCTAGCATAATTACTATAACATAAAACTCCATGAACATTTCATGGAGATTGTAGACTAACGTCTGAGACTGACAACTCTCAAATATTTTATGACAGGCTAAGGGTGAAAACTCACAGGTATAAAACAGAGCACATTTGTTTTACTCCATTCAGACTCCATTTCATCTGCAGAAAGTCTTGCTGTTTAAACAAACCACAGGCATGTATTGATATGTTATATAAGTAGCTTCTAACATCTCTGTCCTTCCTCAGATTTCACTTTAAAGAGCTCACTGACATTGAAAATGGTTAACATTATGTCTTCTTCACTCAATAACAAAGTTCACATATTAGGTAATTGTCAGTGAAATCCTGTAGCACCACAGGAAATCTACTAATTGAAGGGGAAAAAAACATGAGTTTTGAGTTTCTGTCCAGACAGAAACTCAAAACTGACTAGACAGTAAACAGATAGTTCTTCAACACTCATAAACAAAATTATCACTGGAAGATACAATTTTCTTCACTTGTCATCAAAGGATCCCTGAACAATTATTTACATATTTTTACACATCTTCAATATATGAGTAAATAGAAACCAGGTACTGTCCTTATCCTTAGTAAATTGCTGTTACTTGACACTGTTGGCCTCTACGTCTGCTTCCAGGATGATGCTGAAGAAAATATGCTAAATTATTCTCCTTCATTTCTTTTTGATCAGTTGCAAAAAGCATTGTCTAGGTTAAAAATATTTGTCTTCTCTGAGGTACATCTCATAAATAATCATACTATGTTAAATGTTATTCAGTTAAAGCAACTCCTCACGCTCATCCCCCATACTAAACTGTATACCATTGCTTATTCATTTCTTATTCAGTACCTGCCACATAAACAGGTTCAGACACCGCCATTTTTGTCTCTGCACAACAGTTTATTGATCATTAGGTGGTGTGTGTTTGTCAGTCTCCTATTATTCATGACAGCATGAAACAGAAACATGGCAGAGCATATAAAGTCCAACTGGTTTTTGTCTCTTCGCGTATCCAGTCCTCACTTTTATAAATCTTAAGATTACATCAGTTCAGAACTTTGATCTTAGCTCCTACATAACTATCACGAATGTTATTTTTTCCTCCCAACTGAGAAATATAAAGAATAAAGTCTTTCTTTTTCTTTCATCATAATCAAGGTCATATTACTTGCTTTCATTTCATTGAATCTGTGCTTGATTACAGTAATGATCCTTTATTTTTTATTTTTTACAAACGAGGAGATGGCTCAACTTAATCAAAAGCAGAATAAAATAACCTTAAAAAAAATCCAAAGAGATATCATTAAATTGTATATTTTCATGCCTTAAGCAAAATTTACAAGTATATGTACATGCATATATATGTTTTTATTCCATTTGCCTGAAAAGTCTGGCAGGCACTCATGGAAATGCTTCATAAAAAGTAAGCCAGATCATTTATACCATCGTATTAGACAGGAATTTGTCTTAATTACATAATTTTCTCTGAATGATATGTAGTCTAAACACTTATAGATCCATTTGGTTAAATTAGAATATAATCAAAAAGTGTATTTATTTTGTTAATTCATTCATAGATTTATTTCACAAGTATTTATAGTTATTAATGCTCTCTACAAAATGCATATTATGTGACTAATGTGACTATAATGTGACAGAAGCTTGCCATTCACAGAGAGCTGTATTCCTGCTTATTGAGGGAAAGTTGAGAGGAAGAAAAAAGCTTGATAACAGCAGCCTTGACAGGGTGGTGAAGCACAGGGCATTGAAAACATGGGTCTGATTCCTAAGACAACTATCAAATATATTTGCTCTTCCTTAACACCTGAGTTTAGCCAAAACCATGCAGCTTCCATGCACTGATATAGTAATTTACGCAAATTGAGCCCTGACTAAGAACTTTTTATTGATTTTTTATTGGCCTTCTTCAATGTTCAGATTTCATACTTAGGTAATCAGGCAGTAATCATTAAAGTTGACAGAAACAATCACCTGTAATACATCACTACATCACTCTGTATAGAGTCTACAGTATGTGAAGTTTTCCTGTTTCTACTGTAACGCTTAAATTGAATTGTTGCAGCATACATAATGAAATTTGCTGGTATGAAAAAAATGGGGCAGACAACAAGGAGGACTCTGAAATTTCAACGTGGGATATAGCCTGCCGGTTTTTTAGGGCTATATCTAGAGAACTGAAGTGTAGAAGTGTGAGGGGTGTTATCTAGTCATGCCTTGAGATCAACATGGTGAGGGATCAAAGGCATGAAGTAAGATACAGAAATAGCAACAGGTAAGAAATGTGCAGTTCAAACATTTTGAGCCTGAAAGCAAAATCGTGCACAAGCAAACAGAGACTTGTGTGTTTTAGTGAAGTGAAATGTTTTGCTTATCTCAGTCCTACCTTTGTGCCAATAAATCACTTGGAATGAAAAAGAACAAAACCTTTTTCCCTTACCCAGGCCGAATTCGACTGGTTGAGCTGGTTGAGCATGACGACTGCTGTGCACCCGTAATCGAAAACCAGCCTCCAAAAATCCGCTGTGGTGCCCGGCAAAGGGTGAGGGGTCACGATGAAAGCAGCCTGCCGATGGAAGCTGTCAGCAAGAGCTGCATTGATGTAATTGTTACTCTCCCCCTCTGTGGTGACCAAGAAGGCCAGGGCGCGATCTGGCGGCAGGACGTCCATGCTGCGGTTCTTCTCTCGGTTTCTGGGCAACAGAGCGATGCTGCACTCTTCCACGTCCAGGTGGGGGGTCACAGAGTTCAGCGTCTGCAAATGGAAATGTTAAAGATGGGAGCTGAGCATAAAAGGAAATCAAAGGAGCATTTTAGAAGTGAACCATGTGAGACGCGACAGGAATCGAGGAATGAGTCAGACGGGAGGAGTGAAAACAAGGACACAGAGTGCAAAAACCAAATGTTAACTAAAATGTGCATTTCAAAGGCTCACGCAATTTAGCACTCATGTCTGATCCCTTCAAGTCACTTTTACTTTTATTTACTAAAGAAGCAATCATTTACTGTTTTCATATAAAAAAAAGCTAACAGTGGGGAAGATCCAACCCGATAAAACTTTTTTACAGATATGAGGTGAGTCTATTTAAAAAAACTTATTAAAATATAGTCTTGACCAACACCCACAAATCTACCAGAAAAATCTTGTCAATAAGTGGCAGTTTCATTGTTTAAGGCAGGATGGGTATATATTTATGATTGCTGTAGTGAAGATTAAAGAAATGTAAAACTTGTTAAGCCTTTGGAAATAGAACAATGTCACGTGACTCATTTTGAAAGCTTGAAATATATTTTCTGCTAAAAGCACAGTGGAAGGAGCGTTTGAATGATCTGAATGCTGCTTTGACTTATTTTTATTCACACAAATGTCAGTATTACTGCAAATATCTAATAGAATAATGGATGAGCTGGGCAAACTGATTTTCTAAAGATAAACATGATGAAGTTAGAGAAGAAAAATTACAAAGGCATTGCTGCAAACCAGTTCTCAGTGATGAACCCTATCTCTCATTTGTTTCTAATTACTTTAGACAAAGTGAGAAAATATTTGGATCATTAATGCACAGCATCAATAATAGATCTATGAGCTGCTGATCTCGGTACTGTTTGCAGCCTGAGAGGCAGAGCACACTGGGTGGTGAGCAGGCTTTAAAAGTCAACGCCAGACAGATGAGCGTGCAAGATCAAAGAGAGCGACATTAACATTTTCCTTCATGAAGAAGGAACAATTTGTAATCAGAGTGCTGCACCACCTACAGTGACCTTCCTTAATCATAAACAATCCATCCATCATCGCTCTAGTGGCGTGCATACTGTATGGGAATAGAACAAAATGAAATTAAAGACGGAGCATAATCCTGTTCCTGTAATGCTTTGAAATGCTAAACGTGGAATCGTGGGTTGAGCGCCGCAGCAGACGGAGGTGGCTGAGGTGGGTAGGACATGTGGGAACACAGCTGGCTCGCCACGTTCTTAATCAACATCTAATAAAATGTTCTGTAAGTGTGTTCCTGTAAACTGGGGGAGGATCTTGATGTCAGTCACACGAAATTAAAAGTGAAATGAACACCTTACAAATACACACACATCCAATAAGTCTTTCTGCTTTTGCACTCTACTGATGTCAAAATGTGTCACAAAGCACATATTTGCAGAAAATGAATGACGTAACTCATTAAAACCTTCAGGGTAAACATCAATCTCACCTGAAACTCCTCCCTCAGCGGAGAGGAGTTGCTCTGAGAATCCACCCGCAGCATCTCTTTGTATGTAACCGCAAACTCGTTCACCAAGATGGCAGTCTCTCCACACAGACAGGCCTCTAAAATGGCATCATGGATAAAAATATACTGCTCCTGAAATGACAACAGGTCAAGCAATTTATTGCTGTTCATTGCATGTGCACATGTGCTATTTCAGAAAGCGCATCAGGGTTGCAACGAAGTGATAGTAAAAAGCTGAACAAGAGGGGAAACTAAGAAACACGGCACTTGGCAAAAGTATTTTCTTTTTCAGGGGTGGATCCAAACTCATTTCCCTTCTTTGATGGTTTTATGTTTTTTCGTTGTAAAAAAATGTTAAATTGATGCTAACACTTCACCAATACACACCGCTTTGCGCTGCTGCAGCATAAAAACCTCAATCATTTATACATTTGCCCCACAACCGCCACAGCCAGGGTGATATATGTACAGCCATATTCAACAAGTTAAATTATGCTTTCTAAAGAGCATTGTTTGTCATATTAAAAGTGCCTTTTATCAAATTAACAACCTTTAGCCAGTTATGAAACATGCTTTTAGTTGAGACCACATTTCTTTATTAAAAATAGTTTATTTTTATTGATCTTATGTAATATTGTGTAATTAATCTGTATAATGCCACTTAGTGACCTGAGTTAGTGAAATAAAGGAACTTTTGACCAATGTCTCAGGTTTTTGAATAGCACTGTATATCACTGATACCCATTGGTGCAAATTCAATAAATATCTTACTGAAAGCTCTTTGTTGGCACGTAGTTGTCAGAATAAATTACATCTAATTTGCAATGTCATTATCTAAATTTATGTCTTTATATTCAAATAATAAGCTCTGTTTAGTATAACGTTGAGCTTACACAAAATAAAGCAAATAGTCGTTCGGTAGATAAGCATAATTTTCTGATATAAGCAATAATTGTAAAGAAAATCAACTTGTAAGTGGTCTAAGTTTGTGGTTTGAACATAAAGTGTGAAAAAGTATTGAGTGTTTGAATAAACACTCAAACAACATAAAGTGATTTTTAGTAAACCTCACCTTAATGCTAGTGTTGCTTGTAGTGGGATGTAAACAAAATATGCAGAGGGAATGTATGGTCAGACAGAAATACAACTATGTCAATGCTGTATTCACATTGCATGGGACAGCGATTTAATTTCCTGAACCATCCAGAAGGCAGCTCATATACCCACACACTGCACAGTGACAAACTGCTTGTTTCATTTAAAAATATGGCAATGACCTTTACACAAGTAGCAGAACGGGACTCTATGAATATAATCCAACTGTACTAATAGAAGGTTTTTTTATCAGTATGTCCAGCCTTGTGAGCTGCTGAATATGCAGAAAGGATGCACATTAAAATACAAGATGGGTGACTCAGTCTGAATGTGAAGAGGTCTTCCCTCGCTGCACATTTGTCCTGACCTCTGTCTGGATCATGTTGATGCGTCGCGAGCAGAGGGTTTTCACACAGTTGTAGATATCCACCACACCTTCACACTCGGCCATGTCCAACATGACATCCAGCACAATGTAGCAGCCGGTGCGTCCTGCCCCCGCGCTGAAAGACAAAGGCCAGCGTTAGCTGAGAAATCCTCGCAGCCTACTGCGTTAATAACTAGCTCAAGTTTAGAAAAAAAGCTGCTGAATTTCTTTCAGATACTGCTAGACTTCTAGAAATAAAAGAAATGATTGACTTTTTCAGTCAGAAATATCCTATCAGGAGTGATGATGAAAAAATAATAAATGCATTTGTTACTTCAGGGCTGGACTTATGTAAGTGTTTAAAATGAGGAAGTCCACAAACTGCAGTTTAACGCCTTCAACTGACCCAAAACGCTGCAGTAAGAGTTCTGATGAAATTAAATTTAATCAAAAAATCAGATTTTATTTCTCCTGATTTACCTTCCCTTCATTTGCTCCCTGTTAAATCTATATTAAACTTTAAAATTCTTCTTCTTGCATATAAAGCCTTTGGATGATCTGATTGGTCCAGATGTTCCTAACAGCACTTTGCTCTCTGACTGCAGTTTTCCTGATTGTTCTTAGAGTTTCAAAAAGTAGAATGTGAGGCAGATCCTTCAGTTCTCAGGGTCCAGCTTTCAGTTTTAGTCTCTCAGACACTACTTTTACTCCCTCTGCTACTTTGTTCCACAAGCACTTGCATTATTTGCAAATAATATTCTCCCCGTAGAAGCTACATCTGACCTGGCATTCTCTTTAGCTGTGGTGCCTTCTTGGAGGGAGATATCGGCTGAGCTGCCTTCAACAAAACATTCTCCTTCTCCTGCCATTAACTTTTTACTTTTCTTTAACTTAGAAAGTACTCCTACATCAGATTTTCTTTTCTTTCTTGTGTATCTGCTCTGTCTTCAGTCAAGACAAGATGGCCTGCTAAAGGAGATATTTTCCCTCCACTGTCACTACATGCATGCTCAGAAATAATTAGAAATTGTTCAGTAAGAGGGATTGTTGTAAAGACGACATAATCCAAGCGACTCTCCACTGTTGCTATGTGGTGAATGAATGCTGAACGTCAGTGACTCAAAGCATCTACGCCTTAAAGTAGTTTAGAAGCTAAAACAGTAAGCTGTATTTTTATTATTTCTGTTAATAACTAATTCTATTTTACACTCCAAAGAAATCTAAGCTAACCGCATTGTTGCATCCTTACATAAATAGCCACCTAATCAACAGCAGAAAGGTTTTATTTTCTTTCATGTGAAACGTATTGTCATGAGATTTGTATCATTTGAAGCATGCATATGAACAATGTCCAAAGTATCTGCGTTCCAACTTATGCATGTGTGGGAAAAACGGCTACAAAAGAGGAAATCATGTACTGAAGCAGCAGAGGTTACTTACCAGGTAAATTGTTATTCTGCTGGTGCCGGATGATTGCATCGCATATCGTAGCAATGTTGGTTATTTGCATGCTAAAGTACAATAAGTGCCCATAATACTGCTCAAGTGACTTTTTGTGCAAGAACAAGTGTATAAAATTGACTGATTTAACTCTGTGGGTGTGCTGCGCTTAAAAGTAAATACATACAGAATATTATTTTTTCTCATCTTAGTCTGTTGGAACGTCTAGAGCCCAGATACGGATTTTTACGGCTGTGGCTTCAAAAAGGAGAAATCAAGGGCTGCATTGTAGGTTATGAGACAAAAATGAATAGGACCTAAAAATTGGTAGTTCCATAATTTACATGCATTCATAGTTATTCACTAAAAATATTATTGTGTTCTTGATAAATCATTTTTTGATAAAAAAAAAAAAGTTATGGAACCAAGGTCTTTGACTCTTTGATGAAATATTTCTGACTGGTTAGGTGAGCCAGCTCAGTCCAAACAACCACAGTGTTGTTCGCAGAGGAGGTGGATGAAAGGAGGTTATTCATAAACTATAATCTCTCATGGACAGCACATCTCATCTGCTTTGCATGACACTCCGGGGGCCCTCAGCAGCACTTTAAGCGTAGCATGTCTGCACCCACAAAACAGGAATGAATGAATACTAGTTCAGGTCCTTTCTTTTTAACTGCAGGGAGGCTCATTAGCAGCAGCAGCCTTTGTAGCAAAAATAGATATTTGTCCTTTTGTGTACCATCAACTGCCTTATTTGTTTCATTATATATTTCTGAAGCTGCAGTATAATCTCTGGATCTGGAACTTTACTTAGGACTTCTAGTTTCCTACAAGTCCTTCAGATGCTGTACACAGAGTGATGCACCTTTATATATGGCATTTTCACACAATTATCCCACTACTTGAAGTCTAATATTGATTAAAAACTCCCACTTTGAATACAAAAAGATATATTTTCTTTTATTCACCCTTTAATTGTTAGTAATGATTTTAAGTTTAACAAATAATTCTCAGAGATAATCTATCCTGGTATCCTGTTGGACTGTTTGATAAGCATGTGAAGCTATTAAGTAACAAAAGAAAATGGGGACACATGTAGACAAATTAGATATCAACCATTTGATGATGCAAATACTTTCAGACATTTTGTGCTTTTTTTCCTCTGTTCTTTCAATCTCTGTGTCACAAGCAGCACCCAAAGTAATCAAGCTACTAAGGGTGATAAACAATCAGGCGATTATGATCTTGGACAGGAAGCCTGTTAGATCAATTCTATATATATATTTATATCATATCCTGTTTAGAAACAGTATATGATGGAACCTGTTTCCAAATGTTTATAAGGTAAGACGACACAGGTGCTTATTGACCTTTGTTTCCACTCAGGGTTTCTGTTTCATTAAAACAGAGCATCTGGTGGGAATTGTAAAGTGACTTTAAGGACAAATTTTCAGTGACAAATAATGTATGAGGGTGGGGCAGCATGATATTGGAAAAAAAAACAACTGATATGTGATAATGTTTGTGAATGCTGCGACAACAATATAACTTGTGACAAACAAATAAGTAAACAGTATTAATGTCTTCATACTTTGTATTCATGGCAAGTTTAAACCTTAAAAAATGAATTGTCTATCTAGCTACTGGAAAATAAAATCACTATTTCCAGCTCATCCACAGCAGCTGCTTAGACACTGAAGAAATAGCTTCTTAATGATTTTACCACCTTACCCCCCTCTTCACCCTATAAAAGATTTTTATGTGCTGCAATAAACAACTATTGTACCCAAATATATACCAGACACAGAAAGGATGAATATCCTAAATAATTAGCTAACATTTATTGCACTTTAGGCAGTTTCCCTGCGTATTTATATTGAATACAACTATACTAACTATAAAATTGTGATATATTGTTCTGCCTTGCAAGAGACCACAAAATGTGGGATTCCTGAACTGCAAACTCAAAATTAGACTTAATCTTAAAGTACAATTAAGCAGAAATAGCAAGGAGATTGTAATTTAAACCATCACCTTTTTTTCCTTTAATTTAATGGAGTCATCCTTTACCATCAATGATTGTGTTTTGAATTGTTGAATGCTTCTACATTGTTCTGTTTATCTCAAACCAACTCAAACTATGAGAGTAGGCATAAAAGAAAATGTTGAAGTGTGGGCTGCTTGTGAAACTTGAATACTACTAAACTGAAGAAGTTAATTAACACTTTATAATATCTGAAGAGATGGGATTGTATGTGCCTATGTATGTGTTCACATAAGCATTTAGTTTGTACATTTTCCTTTTTCTCTCCCTTCTTCCACATGTTGATTCACCTCTTGCACATTTAAGCACTCACATTTAACTACCAAACTAAGGCTTAGCCCAAATTTAATTTAACCATTGTTCAACCAAGACCTGGCAAAAGGCAGCAAAAAGCACAAAATGTGTTTGGCAAATTGGAGAATCAGGAAAGAGAGTAAGTCATAGAGGGCTATGAAAACAGCTTAAAAGTTAAAAGGGCTGGATTGAACACGTTTTTTTTTACTGCCATTATAAAGATAAAGATAAAGATAATAAACATGGATAAATCTAAAATTAAACCTATCATATGAAAATACAGCTGTTATCTGGGAGTGATGTGTGCATTTAAATGCACTGGGAGGGGCACCGCCACCTTACCTGCAGTGAACCACCACAGGGCCAGCATCAGGAGGCGTGGAGGCTTTCACCCTGCGTATAAAAGCCAACAGTCCAGTGGCATGATAGGGCACGCCATGTTCAGGCCAGGACGTAAAGTGGAACTGACGGACCTCATGCTTGGTTGAGTATCCTCTCTGTCAACAGGAAAGGAGTAATGTTTATACGCACAGACACAGAAACAATGAAAAAAGTGAATAGCTACTCCCCCATTTTATGTCATCACTTCATTCAATCAGAGAAATGTACAGATTTTACAAAGCTTCATGGAAACTGTAAAAGTTCTAACAAAATTATTGCTGAATTCTAGACCTAACCTTGTCAGACGTTGGTTTTACACAGTATGCAGACATAAAGAGGCAACAAGAATGAGATTTTTTTTTTCTTTTACAGTTCCATTTTTCTTACTGCCTTTAAACTAAACACGATGGTAAAAAATGGCAGAAAAGACATCAGTGTGCATTTCTTTATAATCTTTGTCCTTGTTGCTTACATACTCATTGTCCATAACGGCATCCCATTGATCATGCTCTGTGACTAAGCCTGGTTTTAGTTTTATAAATAATTTTAGTCTAAGATTAGAAATCATTTAAGTAAAACTGTAAAAGAATTAAAAAAAAAAAAACAGGATCAAGCTTTATGTTTATTCTACTGAGGTAATTTCATATTAACACAACTCTTGTTTCCTAAATCTTTACATTAAAGTAAATGTTAATATTAACCTCATACAGATTCCAGATGTTGAGGGACACTTACGAGATTGAAGCAGTACTATATGAAAGACAGTCTTCCTCGTAAAAATACAACTTTGATTCAATTCAGTTAAATTGTGATACATTATTTATGGAAATTGTAAAACCAACATGGTGCCCAGCATGAACACCCATGAGAACATCTACCATCAGACAGGGAGTAGGAGGACACACTGTCAACTCGAACATTTTGTGTTCTGTTATTCATATCGTTTCCATGCCTATTATGTATCTTCCCTAACTCTGCGACATGTTATAATATAGATAATAGACGTGCTCCCATCGGTTTGGGAATTTCAGGCTTCCATGTTAGCAGGGGTTTTTTGTGTTTACCACAAATTATTCAAATAGAGCATTATTTCTCGTTGATGGTTACACCTCAGCATCCGAGTTTACCTTACGGATGGTTGAGGGTCTCTGCGGTTTTCTACCGTCACACAGCAATTTCGTCCTTTGTTCAGAGATGACAAATTGAAGCAAATGTTCTTTTCTCTCTTCTATTTTTTTTTTGAAAACATAAACCCAAAAAAACTCAAAGAGCTTTGAAAAAAGAAAAAAAGAAAACTGTCATCTGTTTCCAAATTCATCCTGATTTAAATAAGCACGCGTGTGCCCAAGTGAGAGCGAATGTGACGGTGTGATGATAATCCTGTGTTTGTGCCACAATCTTTCCAGCCTCACTCTGAGCCTTTCCAATGAGAGATCTCCCCTGGAGATTGACAGGATGGAGGCCGTCAGGGGCACCGCACTGTAGCAGCGATGATGGAAACAGGCCGGGGGTGGGCGCATAGCTGCTGGTGTTAATTCCTCTCAGATTAAAATGTGGACCTCACATCCATCAGCACAAAGTCCTGTCAAGCATCTAATCCCTTCTATTCATGTTCTACCTTTAATTTTACTTTTCGCTCTGCTAGGTAACATGGGGAACTTGTTGTGGGTGCAGCTACTGTGAAATTCAATAAAGAGCACTAGATTTTGCCATGAAACAACTGCAAGGGACGTTATGACAAAAACAAAATGACAGCGTTGTGGGAAATCTAAGCTGGACATTAACTCACCCGCTCCAAGGCAAAGGTGCGAACTGTGTACTCAGCCAGAGTTTCTGTCTTAAGGAGAGTGATTTTGATGTCCCCATACATCTCGCTGTCATCAGGCCAGTATTTA
>CAEGAG010185287.1:0-22474 GCA_903067065.1 Brachyrhaphis terrabensis
AAAATCCCATTATATTAGGAAGACAACAAAGTGCATAGTATTGTTTTATTTGCGTCTGAAATACGACTTTGTCTTTTGGTTGTTGTCAGAGCCTTATGTGCAAAGAGCCCAATGCTGCTGTGTTACTGCCGCGTCACAGGCACTGTTTGGAAAGAAAAGCTAAGGTATATTATTAAAACTTTGAAAACTCTTTCTGTGTACCGTCTGTAGGTAGGCACATGCGGCTTATACACAGGTGCGGCTTATGTATGTACAGCATGGTTTTTCCTCTAAAATATGCGGGGTGCGGCTTATAATCAGGTGCGCTCTATAGTCCGGAAATTACGGTAGTCAATAAAGTAGAAGTTTGAGTTTAGCATATAGACTCTGATCTCATCACTCCATGATCATGCTATTTAACATGCTAGTGATGGTTTCCCGGTTTGTTCCATGTTTTCTGCATGTCAGGAAGTGAGGTCTCTGACCTCGCAGTCCAAAAGGGTTGATGGGGTGGGAAAAGGGCTGAAAAGAAACAAGCAGAGGCAGAGAGCAGCAGGCAGGCAGGAACAGCGCATGAAAGATAGAGTGCCCAAATGTTAGACTATGCTAGAGTTATTCTGCACTGTGTGAAAGTTTATGTGTGAAATGACTGATCAAGTTCTTAGTCTACACCTCCTTGTTGGCTGGTGTGTTCTCAAAATACAAAATGCTGACACTGCATCAAAAGGTGCTTCAGCAAAGTATGAGGTGAGAGTGATGCACATTTATGCAACCAGGTTAATGCAGCTGTTTGAATTTTCCTGGAATAGCTTTGATAGGTTTTTCCACTTGAAATAGACAAGAAGTTTTGAAATTATTTATCAAGGTCTCATATTTTTGAATCGCGAAAGCCTTATATTTTATCAGAAGTTGGTACACTTCCTGAAGTGTACATGATGCTTTTTCAAGGCGCACCGATGTGACTGATTTTTTTTTATCTTTCCAAAAACTTAGTTTTAGCCTTACTTAGTTGGAAATTACATCATGTATGCTTAGAAAATCAAAACTGTAATGCAGTCTAAGCTAGTCAAATGTAGGAAGGGAGAAAAAAAAAAGTAGCTGTGAAAGCAGCAACTTTTGTTGTGTATTTTAGCATATATATTATAAAGTTATTTTGGGTAATGTACAGAATAAGCTTCAATACAAACTAACCTAGAAACAAATATCTTCATCTCAAGTGAAGTCAATTAATCAAAAATTATATTGGCATCATTTTTAATATAGCTTTGGGTAAATGTTAGCCTGATCAACATATAAAAAACAAAAAAAACAGTGCCTATACAGATGTGAGACAGTAAAATCAAGGCTACGTCCATTTATTAAATTAAATATTATCTTTATGTCATAATTATTGGACTGAGTTTGTTTCTTTTTGGTGGTCTTTTATATAAAACAGAGTGCAATCTTCCAATATCATCTTGTTGCTGAGGCATACATAAAGGGCTGCACAGTGGCACAGTTGATAGCAATGGGGATCTAGTGTCTTTTGCATGTTCTTCTCATGCATGCATGGGCTCTCTCTGGGAATGGCTACCTCACACTGCACAAAATCATGACTGTTACATCTATTAGTTTCTTGAAATTGTCCTTCAGGTCAGAATGTGTGTCAGCATGATTGTTTTCCTGTGTCCCCTGGCGACCGGCCTAATGTGTAGCCTACCTCCCACCCAATTGCTGTTGGGGATAGGTGCCAACTTCTCAGTGAGGCTACAAATATAAACCGGTATAGACAATAGATGGATGGATAAAGCCTAAAATAGGTATGCAGCCATTTGAGTGGAGACAAATATTTTGTATATTTGACCACATTTTTTTTGCAAACCCTTTATTAGAAACCACTTTCTGGAAAAAAAAAAAAAAAAAAAAAAAAAACTTATTCTTTCAAGACCATGCAATTCTGATTGCTGCTTCTGTTGTCTGACAAGAAAATTTAGGAATGATTACTGCAGTGGTGTATTGATGCACTATTATGTTACTTAATGTTACATTTCAATGTTATACACATTTTCTTATGTTGACTTAACTGAATATGTTCAAAACTTAACTTGAGGCAACAGACTTGTGAATTATAACCATGACAAAACAAGTTTTAATCCTACAATGATCAATGAATAAGTTATGTCAAGATAATGTCACCAACATTATCTAGTTGTGACAAATACCCAGAGCTTCTATGAATGCACCATAATGCTTTAAAAAAAGAAGTTTTGGAAATGAGCTCTGAATCAAATAAACAGACTGACAGTGATATACTACCTGTTTGTCAAACAGAAGCTTTACTTTCATCCGTTTTATTGAGATCTTTGCACTAACGTTTATTGCTCAAATCTTCCTTTTGCCTTTGTCATAAATAAATAACTCTGTCCTAACTGCAGATTAAAGAGATTTTATTTACAAGGTGATCAGTTGTTGCTTTAGTGAACAAGGAACCTGCATCAGTTGTACTGACAGAAACTCTTCAAGACACAGAATAAAAACTCAGACATCTCTCCATGTAAACAGAAATGGCAGTCTGTTTGGTTACAATCTAAGATTGAATTTCCCCTTTACATCCACTGAACCCAAAATAATTGGTTAAGTTAAGTTAAGTTATAGGTAGATTAACAAGCATTGTATTAGACACATTGGCATATTCTTAGCTCATGAATGGCAGCAAACAAATTATTTGTTTGGTGTTTAGTCATTTCCTCTTGCGAGATATCTGCCTAAGTTCTTCTGTAACTAAAGACATCTGCATTGCAGATGAAATAAATAGCTTTTCGATGTTTATTTTTGCACATTTATCACAAATTAAACTTCGCCTGTGAATTAGGGTTTTAAACAAGTAAAGCAACAACATTAACATCCACCCAGCAGCAACAAGCTCCACTGGTGGGAGCAGAAATGTTTTCATCTGCATGTAATTGCTGTTAATGTCTGCTTTGTGGTGCTGCTACGATTCGTCAGGCTTGTGTGCTGCTGTGGCTCTGCAACATTTCCCCTTGACACTGTTTTGGAAGTGAACACTGTCAGTGTCGCCTGGAGGGGAAGTCTGATGTTCCAACGGCTCCAAATGCTCAGTAAGCTGTCCAGACCCAGCAATAATTTGTGTTGGACAGTTTGGTCTGCAAAACAAAAAAAGGTTTGAGTATATAAAGATGTTTTTCTTGGGGAGGACATTTCATTGGAATGCACTGCATTCAATATTTGCATAATTAATAAAAATCTCCTTACTGTCATTAACCAAGGAAAACGCTAAATTTGCTTTAAAATGAAAATAAATTAAAAAAAAAACCTACAAAATGCCACCAGATATGACAGAAAACAACTATATTTTGTCTTTTGCCTTATAAAAAATTAAGAACTACGGATTTAAAATTTTACTAAAGTGGATTAAAATGGTTTGCAGCACTGATCACCCAGCTCCTTCTTTTACAGACACCTTCCTTCAACTTTAAGTTATATTCCTACCTTGTCATGCCTTAATAAAATATCTGAAATGCTTCCTCAGCATCCTATGCAGTTTTGCAGAGGCTTGCTAATGATCCATTAGTTTATATTAGGTATGTTGAAACAGTCTTGCATAATAGCTGCAGGACAGGGGCTTTAGCGCACTAGAAGAGAAGCGTTAGCGCTCTGCTCTTTAAAACAGAGCTGCAGACTGCAAATTTTTCTGACATCCTTGAATTTTAGACGGTTGTCAAATTTAACTACTGCTTTTAGGAAGTACAAATAATCTCATGGCTGGGTGATGTATGAGGCTGCTTTTAAGGCACAGCAGAGGCCATTATGCGTCTTGTCGTGCTCTGGAGATAGCATAAAATATGAATGAAATCACATGATAATTTTACCTAATTATGTGACAATGTATACTGGGTATCAATATTACGTTATTTTTAAGTGACAAAGTATGTATTATTGTAAAAGTAGAGCAGTAGAATTACTGTTTCCCTGAAACATAATTGCTATTATCAGCAATTAGCCAGCATTCACATGGAAGGTGGTGGAGGCCCACTATGGCGTGTTGCTTGACTGCTAAGGTGCCTGAAAATTAATCTATTCTTTTACTTTATGATTTTGTTCACATATAGGAACCCCTATAGCTCTGGATAAGTTGAAAAAGTTTAAACTCAAAGCAGACTGTTTCTAAACACTATTTATGTCAAAGAAAATTACAAATCATTTGTATTCTGTCTGAACCACCAGCCAAACAGATTCAGTCTGATATGAAGATCCCAGAAACCCTTGTCACTTTTTTTTTTTTTTTTTTACTGAGCAAATCTGGTTTTTACTCTACTTTTTGCAGATTTGACATTTTCTGGTCAAGTTGGAGGAGGACTAAATGCTGACTGACAGTCTGTGATTTTCAGAGATTAAAAGTGGAGACAGAAATAAAAAGGGAAGTCATGCATCACTTTGAAACGCCAAAGGCATTTCTTTCCTGGTGTCAGTGAAACCTACTGCACCAGTTGGAGCTCTGCAGCAAGCTAAGCCTTTCAGAGAGAAGCAGATAATGAAGTCGACCCACAGGGAGCCCCAAAGAGAAGCAGGGAAATGTGTCACTTAATGTGTCTAAAAATGTTCAGGATTTTAGGTGTCCAAAAGAACATATGTATGCATGTTAATAATGCTGATGCTTCATGGCATGAGTTTTGCAGGCTTTAATAAAATATTTATGGAGGTTTGTTGGGGTCACCTTGAGATTGCTGCTTTCTGTCTCCCTGCTTCCTTGCGAGACCATATTAACATCCTCTTTTTCATCAGACAGGTTCATGAACTGCTGCAATTCTCCCCCGGAATCCTTAAATAACTAAGACAATGCAGGGATTTAACATTAAAGACACAGAGAAAGAGCGAGAGAAAAGTAGTTTTGGTCTCTGCAGTCTGAGACCTTACTTTATGTTAAATATTAGGATTATTGAGGGTCAAATGCTGCACACCAAAGATGTTCTTTTTTCTTTTCAACACACAAAGCAGTTGTAGATCTTAAGATAAGCTATAGACCTGGAAAGGCTTTTCCAGCTAAATAAGATAAAAAAGTGGCTAAATAAGATAAAGAAACAATGTTTCTTACAGCGTTTTTCTTCACAGCTCACACTACCCAATGGCTTTGACCATTAGTTGATGGATATGGGAAATCCGTCCATTCATTGCCTTCCACTTACATGCTTTGTGGTCGTAAGAGATCCATGAGGGAAACCTAGGAATCCTTCCATCCACCAGCAGCTTATTCTAGGAAATCCCAAGGCAATACTGCAAGGTACAATAGATCTAAAAGTACTGGAAGCACATACCAATGCATAAGCTGGCTTAGGTTATCCTGAGCTATCTCTACAATGCAGGGATTTAACATTAAAGAAACAGAGAAAGAGCAAGAAGTTTAGGAAGATGGAGGCCAGACTTATCACTTTTCTTCACTCCAGTCATGCATTAACTGCAGTTATTGTAACTAATCTCTAAATCGACCATTTTAAACTGTCTAAATAGGTGATTTATTCAGTCGAACAGTGTTTAGGCAAATGGATTATTCTATTTGTTTAAAATGGTATGGGTTTACATCTCGTGCTAAAGCTTTTCATCACTCAGCCCCGTGTTCATTCAGACATAAACCCATCTCCCTCAGGCATGCAGCAACATGTAATAACAAAAACTGGGAAAAAAAAGATATTAAGCCAGAGACAAATAAATATATATATGGTGTTCAACTGTTTTATTTTAAAACTCAGTTAAAATAATTCCTAAATATGACACAAAATGTTTACATTCTATTTTTACAACACATCTAAAAAGCAATAAATTGAACTGTTGCAATTTATACCACATCTTGTTTTAAATTACACACAAAATAAAAATATTGAATCACTTGAATGTTGAGAAAAATATCATGGACCTACTCAGAAATGTACTTTGCTGTTAAGACAACATAAAGCAATAATACTATATGTCCCTGTTAGTATGAATGAGAGCTGCTTCATTACAAATTAGTTGCAGCAGAAGTCAATGTTGAGCTAATCCTGATTTATAAGGAAGCCAGCATTAATTCATTACCAGGACCATACTCACTCCAACATAATAGTGAAATGGTGTGAGTGCTTATTAAAATTGAGAACTGATTTGATTAGTAATGGAAGACTCAGTTCGTAACCTTTTCCTTTGTCTTCCTTTATTCAGAAATTGATAATGAAGTGGGGAAGAAAAATACTTTCCAAATGATTAAAAAACTTTAAGAATTCTGTTAAGAAAAATGGAAGTTAGTAATTGCTTCACCTACAGTGTCTATAAAAAGTATTCAACCCCTTGGATTGTTTTACAAATTATTCATCAACAGAATGTGCCTCTTCTAAACACACGCACAAAAAAAAAGACAAAAACCCTTTAATTTCAAAGTAAAAACTAATTTCTGCAAAATAATGAAAAATGTAAATTTGCAGGGGAAAAAAGGGGCATAGAAATTCACCCACTGTATGGTGACTAACCTAATTCAACAGACTTCCAGATGTGCAAACCTAACTAACTAAATGTTGTTGATTCAACTGATTGTAAAGACAACAAACCAAAGCATACACAAGAAAAAGGTAAAACATTCAAAAGCAGTGAAAACTTTACTGCATTTGTTAAGCTTGTTTCTTAAAGTACAACTTTATTTGTTGGGAGAGACAAATAAAATCAGCTCTTTAAATTCTGCATTTCATTTTTGTTTTGGTTGAATGGGAAATAGGGTGTATAACAAAAGTACATACTCATATATTTGCCTCTCTCCAAACAAAACAAAGTTTAAAGGCTGAGCAATGATGACTTTAGTTTCCTCAGATTAGGAGAGAGCACAGCTGTAAGCATTCTCCGCTCTGCCTTATCCAGACAGCAGAATGAGCAAAGTCTTTACTGCAGATAGAGACGCCTTTATCACTCTGTCCCGGCTGCAGTCGCTCTGCTGCCTGACACCAAGTCTTTGGTGTGCTTATATGGATTCATCTTTCCTTCCTCCCATCAGTAAGCACTGACATCTTTAACTTTGTTCATTTCCTCTTGATTTATTCCCTTCTCTTTACACTTATTGTTGCTGTCTGGTTTATAAAAAAATAAACCAGGCAGTTGTTGCATGGACAGGACACTTTCTTATCTTTGTGGCTTTAAAACCTTCTTGACTGCTTAGTGGGCGTCGAATGAGAGTTGAAGCCCTGGTTGGCAGCATCCAGATGAGAAACATGGTTTTCTCTGAGAAGATCAATAAAAACATGATACGTTATGCACAAATAGACATAATTGAGACACAACAACCCAAAACCCTACTCTGGATGTACACATCAAAGTCGTTTCAGCATATATGCTGGAGACCCTGAAGTGTTATATTTTTTCAACATTTTATGAAATAAATCAGAAAATTTTGTTCTGTGTAAATCTAAAAAATATTTTCAAACCAGTAGTAAATTAAAGTTTCTCATCCAGTCACTGTGTAATTACTATTTATTTTTTTAAAGAATTAATTAATAGTAATCAGATTATTTGGAAAATCTAACTGGAAAACTTCTCATAACAGCTAAAAAATATTCATTTTAGTGAGAAACACAGGTCAGGTCATCAAATAAAATAAGATCTTCAAAGACCAAGAAAGGCCTTCAGAGGATGTAACGCCAGGCCAGTTCAGGTAGAAATTTAACAATATACCTAACAAATTAGATTTTGCAGTAAGACATATTTCAAATTGAACTAGCTCTGACACTGCACGTCATATTACTGTTAATATGAATGAATCTTATTTTACAGGGCCAACAGGAAGTGTGAGAACATCTCATTTTAAAAAAAAGTGCAGTCTGTTTCTTCTCCACAGTGGCACATTATGCCACTTCTACAACCCCACAAAACCAATATATGAGCTGCACGTGCTTCTTTTTCATACAGTATTAGTGTTAATTAAACTACAGTACTGAAGTTGAGCAGATTAAAAAAAATAATTGCAAAGCTCAAAGACCGATGAAAAGACCACCCAAGGATCCTCCGACTCTGTAAACAATGTTATTCTTAGTGAAATCGCTCAGCAGAATTTCATCACCACATGAGAGAGAAAGATTCATCCATAATTCATAATGAGTTTCTCTCTGATGCAGCATAATCAGTTTCTTCAGACATATTCCAATGGAGCAATCAAACACTCAGACAGTTGGCAACACACGGCACACTCTCCGAAGGACACAAATCACTTAACCTGCGTCTCTGTTCTATGTGTGCACGACAGCGTGTGAATGGCGGTGGAAATATGAGCAGCAATCGTGTGATTGTGCTGACAGGCTGCGTGAAACGCTCCTCTCAGATTTATTCAAGAGGAGTGAGACGATGGCGACAAGAATGAGACGGAGGCTGAGTCCAAAAACAGCTGAGATTTATTTTAAGTAAAGCAAGTGAATCATTAATAGACTAAGCTATTGTCAGTCTTCAAAAGAGATGTTCTTCTAAGCTTGATTGATGATCAGCTATAATTAATTTAATATCTTCATTGCTGTACAAAAGTTATAATTAGAGATACACCACTTGCTTGATAACAATATTTCCTTGATTGGCGCTGGCTGGTGCTCGGAAAGGTCAAGTTACTGAACCATCAGATATTTTCTTTTCTTGTTGTTTGAATGAATCAAAATTCTGACATCCTGGCATTTTTGGTCTCTAAATGGATCAATTAACACCAACTAGTTTGATGCATTTTTTTTTTTAAAGAAGTTTATGAAAAACCAGGTACATGTCAGGGACATATGCTTGATTCACAAAAGGCATGATCCTATCATTTCCAAGCTTTTTGGTTGGATTAAAAACTGCTTCAATTTCATTGTTTAGTGCACAATTGCAACTGATGTGTTACAAAATGGCACTAGGATTGATAGACAAGACGTTTTGGTGAAACATTGTTTTACTGAGGTAAATAGGTATATTCAGCTGTAAAGTATTTATTTTCTTTGTCTAGTCACATAATACAGACAGGCACTGAGTCACATTTTCTTTACCGTAAAATTAGTGAATCTCACTGCATCAAGATTGTGGGTTAAATGCATTGAGGGATATTGTTTTTTCTGTTTATGTGACTAAAATTAATGAAATGTTGGCTGTGTATCAAGTCACACTGTGCCAGTCACTGACCAATAATGCACAAGCCTATATTTTTTGCAAAGCACTACAATTAAATGTTATTTTCTTTGCTATCCATTTCATTAACATTTTTTTCTGAATTGGATAAAACTCATGTCTGTACAAACATGAAGCCCAGAAAATCATGTCTTACCCTGAGGACGGCGTGAAACCAACATAGATGACGTGTTTCGTCAAGAAAGTTGAAATCAATGAGAATAGTTTGTAAGCCAGTTACATGGTCGACATTTAGATATGGCCTCTACACTGTTTTTAAAATGACTTCAGTTTCAGTCTATTAAACTGTCATCTGATATGAACATATACTTTAATGTTTTTTATGGTCCATGGATGTAATAATTTGGAAAGCAGTTCCCCCTGTGCCACAGCTAAACAGTTAATTATACATTTTACATGAGCAGAATTGATTTCCGGTCTGTAATTATCTCAGTCCCCTACAGGCTTTTCATAAAAGACTAAGTGATCTTTAAATTGTGTTCGGAGGAGATAGGATCATTTATCATGCTGAAAAGATCCCCGCCTTTTCACATGGAGTCTTTACAATGCTATTTTTAACTTTTACAACTACTTTAGTTACCGTCTCCTCTGCCATTATTCACCACCTGCTAGTTTACCTTCGCTTGATATGCATCCTGATCAATTCTCCCTTTAATTCTTATAGGAAAATATTTGGCTGTGGATTTTTTTTCCCAAATCTAATATTTTGTTCACAATGGACAGCTCAGAGTTTTTATGTTGCAAGTACTCACAAACTCTGTGATTTTGCAAACTCTGTGAAATAAGACATTGAGAACTTAAAACGCCCTCCGGCCCTTAGAAGAGAAGCCTTCCCACAGTTATTAAAGGTTACTCTGATCATGCCATTTTCAAAGTCCCCACCGCCAGCACCTTAGTTCACACCCACTGTTTTATGAAGATGTCAACAGTCCTCTAAGCGGTCATTTACTCCAGGGTGCCTGCGTGCCGCCTCCTTCTCCTCCTCCTCCTCATCGCTGGAAGACAGAAGACACAGTCATTAGAAGATAAAGAGCTTACCTTTTCCAGAATGACAGGCGAGCCTCCGAGGGTTCAAAGCTATCCATCATCGTCCACATCTAGAGTATTGTATCTTAAAACAGGTGAGGTCATGGAAAATAAAAGCAGCCTGCATGTTGTGGAGTTTATCTGCAAAAGTTTGTACATTCAATACATTCAGATTTTATTCTAAAGTTACACATGTAGAGAGGTTGTACACACCACTGAAATCAACACAAGAAACAGAGTTATTTGTCTGATACCTCATCCCTCCAAAGGATAACAACATTACTGTGATACACACCTTTAAACATAGTAATACTAATTTTGCCGATGATGGTGTTTGTAGAAGAGAGAAGAGAGAGCTCTTTTCCGAGTGCTGGCTCTTGTAGCACTATTCTCAAAGAAGAGCCAACTCTTTCGGCTCCCAAATGACTCTTAATTATTAAGTGTCATTTGTAGATTACTTTGTATCTACAAAGTAATGGTTTACTTTGTAGATACAAAAAGGAAAAATCTAGCCTGGTAAAAGCAGCCCCTTGTACTAAACTTTGCTCAGGGCTCTCAGCTACTGAGAAACGATTGCTTTCTGAAGTTGTGAACTCTGTTGAGATTGTTATGCAATTGCTAATTTTTGCCCATGACGTCTATAATGCGTCAATTCAGTGCTATAAAGCTGACTAGAAATAACCATTCTCCACTGTGAAGAGGGAAGTGTCGAGCTGAATGCAATATTTGACTGAACATCTTTCACTTCTTATGCTGCCATTGCTAAAACTGTATTCAGACTACAATTCTAATACAGTGAAGAGAATAGATGTCGCTGTTCACAATGTCTCCTTCTGTTCGCTGAGGAATCCAACTGAATGGGAGAGACCCCAGACTGAGCTGTGATGTGAGATTTTATTCAAGCAGAATAGCATGGAAGGCAGTGCCCAGACTACAACAAAATCACAAAAACAAGAAAATTATCCTTGAACAGCGGGAAATTCTGGCTTTTTTTTTTTTTTACTGGAGCACATGGACCAAGCAAACCCCTCTATGGTATAAAGCAGAGGAGTAACACAATTGTTGGGTTATGTCTTACTGAACAAGATGGCAAAAAGCAGCAGTAACGTCACCAAATACCAGATCAAGAAATCACCTGTCATTCAGTGGTGTACAGCATGGAGTAGGCAGGAGACACGGTTAAATGTGTCAATATTCAGTTTTACTCATCAAAGGAAATTCAGATGTTTACAAAAAACATCAAGTTCATGAGGTAATTCAAAATAATACATCGCAAGAGAAACACAAGAAAACATACTGGTATTAATAACAGTGTGATCTGACCAAGATCTGACTGTGTGGCATTTAACCTACAGGGTTAATAATTGAAGTAGGAGAAGGTGTTTGATTCAAAGCTGAGTGCAGCTGTAACTGAAGTAAAACTGAGAAAACTGAAGAAATGAATGACACACCACACAGAAGAAAGGAGGCAGAATATAAATTCCAAAATAATGCAGAACATATAAACAGACTTCTAAAGATCATGACACCATCATGGAGGGTTCAAATAATTACTGCAAATGTGTCACCAGTTTATGCTTACAGAAGCTGATGTAACAGCAGCAGAAATATCAAAGTCAATGCCAATGCCTGCTGACAGTCAATATTCTCCAATCTCCACCACAATATGAAAAAGTAATTCTGCCTGAATCAATTTAAGACACTCAGATTTGATGTGTCAATTTTCAATTCTGAAATACTGCCAGCACTCTTTCTTAGCTAAACTGACAGCAGAAGCTCATTCCTAGGCTAGGATTCAAGATGCACACTCTGTGCCATTCATAGATAATTATGCACATGCTGTACATAAGGTAGATTTCATCTGCTGGTAATTTACTGTTTGTCTTTCCAGCTGCTTTTGCAATCACAACATTGGGCTGCAATGTTTCATCAGTTCTTCTCAATATGCTGGGATTTCCTTGCACAAAAGGTTTCCTTCAGCTTGTCAGAACAGACTTTTTAGCTAGAAAAAATATGAACATAGAAGCTGTTTAATTTCCTTGCACTTTATGTCTTTAAAAGTTGAATCATTTCCTGTCAGGTTCTTCTCATGAAACACCAGCCAAATGTTGTTTTACATTTGTGCATGCCTAATTTTAAAATGTTCTTTTATTAGGATATCACAGCTTTAGAGCTCAAAAATAATGAATTGACTCAATCTTTTCCTGGTAGCAGGCTGTAACTGCTCAGCCAAGAGCATTTTCTTTTTAAATTCAGTCTCTCCATCTGTAAATTAATGAACGGCCATGTGTTCAGTGACATGCACGTGAACTACGCTGTATCAAAGCCTCATTAGCTACAGATACAGATAAATCTGGAGCCATAAGGTCAGAAATTCCCAGCTGATGATAATTTGTCTCTTATAATGAACTCAGCGTTGAGTTTATGAGGTAAACTGACTTCACAACCTTTTTCTTTTCTGATGATAAAATAAAGGTGGCAGATGAAATGTTTTAAGTCCACAAGTGTTTTGTTCTAAAATATGTTTTTAATATAGAGCTCTCAATATTAACTGATGCCATATGTGTTTTCCTTCTTTGAGTTTATTTCCAACATTTAATCATCACTGTGTTTGTTTTTTGTCTTAATTTAGTTAAAGCAGACAGAGCACATGACCTCAGCACTGTGTATAAAGATTCAAATGGCCACACTCATGAGCATAGGCATATTAGGCTATTTTAAATAATATTAGTGATCATGAAAGAGTCTCAGAAAATAATTACATTTATTAGTACACTGTTCCCTCTTGATTAGCTGAGGCAAAGAAACAAACAAATATAAAGGCTAAGAAATAAGGATGAGTAACAATAATTCTACTAACAAATAGGCTGCATGATTACGAATTGACTATTTCAAAACACTGATTTAGCACAACCACCAAGAGTTTATTAGTTTGTAAAAAACTATGTAATAGGTTTTACACCCGAGTTCACAAATCTTTCTGTGTTTCAGAAACTGTCTCTTAGGCTAAAGGGCCAGTATTATGTGTTTTCGAGCCAGAGTGCAATTTTATAGTAACTATGTTACCTTCAGTTGTTAGATAAATGCTGCTTATATTAAAAATGACTACAAATGTTTGACTTTGTGTTGATTGGCTGCTATTTACACTTTTATCGGCCTTCTCTGAGACCAGTTGGATGCAGCACCAGTAAGTTTTGGCTCAGTGACCATTGGCCTGTCAATGACATGCTCAATAAAATCACAATGGAGATGTCTATTATAGCTGAGGAGCAGATGGGCCGTGAGCAAAAACAGAGGCTTCAAATGGCAGATGTTCCAGCTCTTCAGTGTAAGTGGTGAACCCTCACAGATGTGTTTTGATTTTATTTCACAGATGAGGAAATGGGGACACAGTCCTGTAGCGAAGCTGTTCGGCGGTGCCAGAGTGAGCAGTCTCTTGTCTCTCATCCTGAGAGGCGTCTTGATGGTGATCATTAAAGAATTGCACATCCCCCTGAGCCTTGAGCCACCAGCCAATTTGCACAGCTATGCCAAAACTCCAAAACAGGTTGAAAGGTGTCCCAGAAATAACTTCATCGTCGGCTTAAACAAGTACGAGTCAGTGTGAGTGTACTTAAAGTGACATTAGAAAACGGATAATTATCCTCCTTCAGTTACAGGCAACTCTTATCATGTAATTCCACATACAAACATCTACTGCACAGAGACAAAGGAACTGATGCCTCTCACATATCTTGTCTTCACTTTTTATTTTGTCACAGCTGAATTTTTCAAATGATCAAACAGAGAAAATGCTATTTTCAAATTACTTAAAAAGGAAATAGCTTCATGAAATGCAAAAAAAAAAAGTCATAATTGAGAATTTTGTGCTTAAACCGGTTTGTCAGCTTGGCTTTCTTTGTAGTTAAATTTTTGTGGAGAGTTGGTCATAAAAATGATCAAATCTGCATAATCATCTAAATAATTGATCCATTTTGAGCTTATTCACTTGTGTATTCTCATAAGGACTCGCTGCTGCATAAACAGAAGATTCTTTTAAATAACCAATCTCAAGTAAACTCAAAAAGGCTCATGAAACTGGTTTAAATGCTCAGCAAAAATTTTACATATACGTAGAAAAGCTATAAATAGAACGTAGAAAAGCTGAATTTTAAAAACACATACATTTATTATTGCCATATCTCATGACAATGAAAACTTTGAAATTTCTGAAATGGGTCCTCTATTTGGAAAAGTAAGTACTGGACCAGATTTATGAGAATAAAAACTACAGCTACTTCATTGGGAGGGTTGACCTAAATCTGAGAAAAAAAAATGTGTCACAAGCTGTTAAAAGTTTTTGGACTCCTTTAAGTGTCATAGGAATTATGAATGAGATGGCACTGTTAATATCCAGGAGGGAGCTTCAACACAATGAAGCTATGCATATAATGTCATTTTATAACACAATCATGTAACTACATTACCTTTAGTTATTATGAAGATGCCATATATATCTAAGACAACTTAAATTAAATTTGACTTTGCATTACAGCCGCATCTGACATCTTGAAATTGGCCTATGTCTCTTTAGCAACCTCCTATCATTTCTCCACTTCAGCATATCATCACATCATGTTATCCATTGATGCCAATTATAACCATTTTTAGGAGCCTTGTAGCTTGTATGATGAGCTTAGCAGAGCCACAGTTCTACCAAGTATTTCTTAATTGCTGCTGGGAGATTCAAGGATTCCTCAAACATGCCTGAAAGAATCAAATTGCACTCCGTTTTTGATGATGGAATAACATACAATGACATAAAGCATAAAAAACGTGATTTTGCAATTTAACCTCTCTTTAAAAGCTTCAGCTAGTAATTACTAAAGCTTTGGAAAATTAGATGGAACCTTAGCTGAAAGAAAACAAGTCCTGTTTGAGTTACAGCACTGTGAAGGTGAATAGTGAAGAACAGACACTTCTGTCACTTCTAGTGTTGTAATGGACGGGCAAAAGGAAACACGTTTCCCTTACACCAAGTCAAACATAATCAATTGAGACATGATCGGTAAATAGCTTCTAAAACCATAACATTCTAATACGTACCACTCCAAGAAGATGCCTTAGACATTATTATTGTATGGCATCATTCTATAGCTTTTATCTCGTAAGACTAGAATAATAAATTTTAGATCCCTGGCTCCTCAACAATAATGCCCCTTTTTTCATAAATTTTATTGCAATAGAGAAGTGAATTATGGTGTTTTTCATTTACATTTTCCACATACTAAAAAGAATCAAATCAAGCAAAAATAATAATACAAAACAATAGTATGCTGCTTAATGTTTATCTCTTCTTTTATTTGAAACTGTTTTATAACCCCTACATTTGTCACCACTTGTCATGCAGGGATACATCAAACATGTTGTACAAGATACTCTGCTGAGGCGAAACCAAAAGTGAGCTTTAGAAACTGAATCAATCACACACACGAATGACATCTGCCCTTTCATAGTAAAAGGGCACATCAAACGAAATTACACCATTCCTGTACTGAAACATGCTGTAGGCAGCATCGTGCTGCGGGGCTGGTTTGTGTTTCAATCAAGGCATATCCAGGTGTTAAATGACCAAGTCCAGACTTTATTCACACTGAAGATTTGTGACAAAACTTTTCCAGCTAGTCTGTCTGATTTTAAGCTACATTTGCAAAGGATAATGGATAAATTTTACCCAGGTTTGTGACACTCTTAGAAACACTCTGCAAAAAAGCTGCAGCAGCAAAAGTGGTTTGGCAAAATATTGACTTCAAGAACTGAATATAAATGGATATCCTACTGTTAATTTATTGAATCGTTATTTAACCAGGTGAGAAATAGTTTTCATTTACAGCACCAATCTGGGCAAGAGGCAGCTGTAAAAGCATTAAGTCTTTATGTAAAATCTTTTGCATCCCATTCATTTTTCGTTCATTATAAAAATATAAACAATGCTTTGTTGGTCTATCACAAAATCACAAAATCCCCCTAGATAGGGGGGCACTGTGCAATAAAGTTCAAGGTTAATGTGTATTTTTGCTAGGCACAATAAGTGTGATATATATATAAAGTAGATTAAATCCATGACCTTCTTTAATGTTTCTCTCGTAGTCAACAAAAAGAGTTTTTTTATAGTAAAAACTTAGCAAAGCCACTTGCTTTAGCGGCAAACACAAAACTAACAATTGTGCTGTCTTTCAGAACTTGGGCTGCATGCACAAGGACAGAAGGGGGCTTCTGGGACGTGTCACTTTCGAAGAGGGTCATCAGAGGAAGGGGTGACTCCTCATCTCCAAAGATGATCTGTCTTGTAATGGGTTTGGTGGCAGCTGACAGCAGCGTTAGAAGGTCGTTTCTGACATGAAGCAGATTCGGCATGATTTGTTCGGGGCTTCCAAAGAAACAAAAAAGTGTCTGACTTGTAATGCTCCTAATTGTCCTTCACACCTTTCAGTGGAAAACAACGTCAGGTGTTTCATACAAGACTGTGGTCAGGCTGTGCTGCACACACACTTGAACCAGGGAATCCTCCTCTTTCTGTCCTCACTTTGTTTCCCACAAATTTATGCTCACTAATCAAAACAAATCAGGATGGCATCCTTCATGCTGACAGCACATAGCACTCCAGAGAGTTGAGTCATTTGGTTTGGATGGCTGGCTCTCCCTGGCTTCGGCTTGTTGCTTGTAGCGAGGGGCTCACAAATCTCATTGTATTAACACGTGCTTGGCTGAGAGATGGAATTTAGGCCTTACAGCCGAATCCACTATTCACTCTTCGGAAAGGGATCTTACACAGCTTATAGAGGAGGACAAATGACAGACTGTGAGGGATAAATCAGTCATTGATTCTAGCAAACTGTACATTAAGAAGGAATTGCTGGGTTCTGTATTAGCTTTACATATATACTATTAAGTCTGCAAATCAAAGACTGCTTATTTATGTTATTGGAGGAGACTTTATTGCAGTTATCTACAATGACGATGTTTGAGTAGTTATTTACTGCTTTGGTGTTTGACAAATTATTTGGTCAATTAATAATAGTAAGACTAGGATAACTTAATAATGTACAATTGTTCAAACTAAATTGTTCTCATGTTAATTGTATTATATTACATAGTAAAATGTCTTAAGTGACTTACTTTTGTAGGGTATTGTTCTGTTAGAGTACTGCTTGAAAGTGGGAAAGTACTTTTAATACATCAATTAGTATATACATTTCCCATATTCTTATTTTGGACATTCAAGCTGTTTAAAATGTGCTTAGAGAAATACACCAACCATTTAGGTACATACAAGACATCTGGTTGCATATTTTCTTTTGTCGTTTGCAGAAAGAAAACTGTGTATGCTTTCTACTTACACTGGCATTGCCTTACTTTTTGTGTGTCGACTCCTGCGGCAGGTCATAACCTCAGCACTCAGTTTATCAAAGAAACTCTGGAGCTGGCCCTGCTCTAGGTGCAGTGTAAGTACAATATGGTCAACCAGAAAACATAAATAAAAGCTCAGCCTTTACCAGCTGCCTGTTTAGCACCTGCTTCCTAACATTTTGGCAGAAAAGCAAAAAGTTCCTGGCAAGACGTTTTATCTAAACATAAATTGCAAATCATGTTGTAACAAACTTCTAATTTTAAATTTATTTGTTTTGCTTTCATCGAGTTTCTCATGACTTTTGCAGTAATGGTTGCGTTGTTTCTATAACTTGTTCTTTTTTTTTTTAATCAATATTTTGCCCCACACACAAGGCGCAGGATGGTTGTGCTGGAGGTTTCACTCTGTTGAAAATAAATTGTTTCTACTGTCCCCCTGTATTTGCCGAGAACGGGTGATTGCATCAGAATTAAGACTTGATGCAAAGTTATTATTGTATCTTAATGATTATATTAACATTATTTTAATCTTTTCTACTCTTGGTGTGAACATTCCAACTATAATGTCATTCAACCGACTTTACACTTTATTGTGAATGTATTTTTAAAATAAAATACATTTTATTTACATTTATACATTTTATTTTTATCTTTTTAAATGAATTTATTTTCAGATATATCTTAAATGCGTTATATTAGCTATGTTTTTGATGAAAATGGGAGTAAGAGTCCATTCAGTAGCAGCACAGACAAAAAAACATTGACGCTGTGACTTAAATCCAATGATTGGAGACTTTTTAAGTTAAATATCCTTTTCTATCTTAAATGCATCTTTGGGTCTGCTAATTCTTAATTCTTAAGAAGACATTATTGCTGTAACAAAACCTGTCTATTTCTTACTTATATGTAAATCAATGTTATTAAACCCTTCCTCTCCAGCTGCTTTAAGAGGATTTTGTTTTTTGTTTGCTAGTAAACATTTCAAGGTTATGCTTGCCACTTTCATTTACAAGGTCCTTTTATTAATCCTCCAAAGGCAAGAGGGCATTGTATGCACCTCGGGAACACAAAGAGCAGATATTAACACCATAAATCTGTTGATTTATCACTGACATGTGATAAATCAACAGAATTTCTCCATCAAAACCAATCTCAGGACATTTAGTGTTTTACCAAAGGACACCACATGGACCATATGGTTAGGACCAGGATAGCAATGGTCTCAAAGGATAAGTAACCAGTACTGAAGGACAACACCTCGAGAAAACTGACACACAAAAAGAAACAGATGAACCTGTCCTGTAGGACAGGTGTTACTACAATGAAGGGAAAAGCTTAAGGTTGTCAAAGTCAGGCTAGCATAACTGACTTACTTCCCACATGCCCACCATCTTTTTATTAAGACGTTATACTGACCTGTGAAACGTGATACCCTTGGACCTTGCTATATTGTTTTCTTGAGATGCTTAGCATGATTGTTTGCAGCAATAGGCATAGAAAAAATGTAAGCTCTATTATTTAACCATTTGATCTGCAGAACACAGCGAAAATATGAGGGAGGAGAAACATTATTTCTCCATGCTTCAAGCATATAAAACTCCAGTTACTCTGAGACTTTCTTTGGGAAGTCATTAAAATGACTTCAAATCACTGACAGCTTTGAAATCATAGCTTTAAAAAAGTAACAAAAATGCTACAAATTTTAAACTGATGTCTTTGTTTAGTTTTTTTTATATGCTGCTTCATAAAAACCTGGTACCGTTTTAATAAAACAAAACTCACCATAATACTACCTACGTAAGCCATGCTGCATAAATTCACCTGTCTAGTTCATAATTCTTAAAATACACACCATTTCAAAAAAGCTACATTTAATTAGTCTCAGAGTCTGTCGATACTATAGGTAATTAAAATGCAGACCGTAATTCAACTCTAAAGGTTAGAAACAGAGTGATTTCACTAATTGAGAACAAAATAGAGAATCAGATGGTGTCACCCTCTATACTTTTCTACACGTCACACACCATAAGATTCTGTAGATGTTTTATTCATTAGATGTTTAGAGGAATCATTTTTAATTAGAACACACTGTACAATAGAGTTCTTTCTGGGTGTCATTTCTGTAAATAGCATTGAATGGAAACGGACAAAAATGTCAAAAGGGTGCACAGAATGCACAGAGATGATCTGATATTCAAAAATAGTTACACCAGCCACTGACATTCACATGATGTGCATTGGTTTTCTGTACCAGTGTGAAAGGTGAAGGATTGCTAAAATAAAAAAAAATAAATAAATAAAAAATCCTGAACACATCAAAGAGATGGAACCTTCAAAGCTAATTAATTTGTCCTTTCTGGAAGGATTAATGCTGAGGTGGTTTCCTGCTCGGATTATTTCTGTTATGAAACGTTGTGTTTGCTAAATCCCACTGAGCACTACACAATGCAATTAGCTGTCAAACATAAACAAATACGCGGATAATTAAAAACCTAAAGTAGTTCAAGTTTTTATCATTTACACTTAGATGCCCAGTTCATCCATATGCACAATACCTCTGTTAGTCTCCTGCATGCTGGAGGTAATCAGAGCAGGTGTTTGCAAAAAGGCCTCATTTATACAATTCACAGGTTAACAGATATAAGTGGTGAACAAAGCATCTATGTCATCTTTTCTGTTAAACTTAATTATCACAAAACACGATTAAATATTTTACTGCATATCCATTATGGCACTCCAACAGAAGAACAAACACTAAGTGACACTGCTCAGTGTAATTTCTTTTTATAACTGTGGAGTCATTAAATAATAGATGACAAACACGACTGAATGTTTCTGAAAGGATGTTGGTGCATACTGAAGCACCTTCACTGGTGCACTGCATTTCTTTTGTGAGCTCCTGAAAGCTTTTTAATTAAAAAGGATTGTCTTTGTTATTTGTTGTTGTGACTCATTCTGATCAACAGCTTAACACTCAAACTGCCAGACATTTGTGGAGATTGCCTCCTTTTGTATTTCAAAAGTTTTGTAAAGGATCTATCGCTTGCACAACTTTTCCTTTTCAGTTGTGTTCTGCCTTGTACTGCATTCTTGTTTATTCCCATGGCTGAAACTGACAAATTTAACAAAAAGGGTGAATGGAAAACAAGATACAAGCACAAGGCAGCTGAAATTCAAGGAGAAAGTTGCTAGAGAGGGAGAAGGAATGCAGAACTTAGATTTCAGTAGCTAACCCAGAGGAATTCTACAACCTCCAGCTGCAATTTGAGTTCATATAGAGAAGATTTTATATGCAGTTAAACTGAAGTCTATATGAACTCAAATTGCCTAACAAACCAGCATCCAACAGTTCAGTCTGATTATAATTCACCATAGTAGCTAAATTCTCACTGTAAACAAATTGTGCAAGTCAAAGGACTAATTCTGGCAGCTTGCAGACATACATTGTTATTTCATCTCTTTGCAGTAAAAGCTCAGTGTATATAATTAAGGCAACAGTGGAAATGTTTTTTTGTTTTTTTTCTGAGTCAAAGAATAGACCCTGAACCCACTGAGATGCTGTGAGGTGACTTTAAAAGCACAACACATAAAAGAAACCTAACAAACATCTGGAGCAAACTTTTCTCAATCTAGTATTAAAAGTAGCTGTAATCTGAAGGTCTATAAAGAATGAAATGTTTTATACTATATTGTGATTACTTCAATTCTATTGTTTTATGTTGGTTGTGATTGTATCTCAGTTGCATAAATGCTGTAATGTACCTGCATGGATTGAAAGGTTTTAATAGGCAATGCGTGTCTGTGTATGTGTGAAAGTTTGAACCTAACTTGATGGACTCTACCTCCTATTTACATTAGAATTTTATTTTCAAGGCTCATGTTAAACTGTGCAGATAAATTGTTAACCTTAATTTTCTTTCTATACAAGATGGGTCATTAATTATCTCTGACCTCACAGCAAAGCTACATTAGCACAAATAATTTTAGAAGTGTTTATGTAAATACCCAATATTGCTAAATAAGATGGTTTACCACTGCTTTTCATTCTCTGTGTGTGAACTGAGATTAAAAAGTTATCTATCTTGAGCATATCCGAGACATAATGTTATAGCCCTTGTCGGGATAACACAACTTTTTTCTAAAGTTGAGTTGGGTTTCTAATGGGGAGTCAGAGTGGCCCAAAGCAGCATGTGGGACATAGTGACCATGGGCTTAAAACTGTAAACTTTATTGCACCATAAAACATGTAGATTAATAAATTTTAAGAATATAAAAGCAGTTATTAAAAACCCCAGGTTGTCAGGAGGTTCATCTATTCTGCTTTATCATCACTGCCAACTTGGGGTTGTGGGCTGTAGCTGCTCAACGAGACTAAAGGTCCAAAGAGTCTCTTAAAAATACAAAGAACACCGGCATCCTTCCCTCAGCCTTTCTGCTTTCTTGCTAAAGGTTTCTCTATTAACTGCTGCAGGAGTCTAGATCCATCGCCAAAAGGGGGAGAAAGCATGTAAACTTTGTCAGTTCACCACTAAGTCAACATGAGGCAAACAAATTATCAAATATACAGAGGGCAACATGGAATGTCCAACTTCTTTGCTTTCGGAAAGAGAACCCAGAGAAAACACACATGCACACAAATAATGTCCAAACGCCACACAGGATTGCAACCCTCTACAGCAGGGGTGTCAAACTCATTTTGGTTCAGGGGCCACATACAGCTTAATCTGATCTCGAGGGGGCCACACAAGTAAACTCATTGCTAGATTAAATAGAACTAATAAAAGTGGACTTGTTGATTTTTAAATTAAACAAATTTCACTTTTACAAAATATATTATGAATAACCTGAGTTTAAAAAAAAAAAAAAAAGTATGTGCAATTTCAACAATACTTTTACTCAGTTAAACATTTATTTAAGTGCATTATGCATA
>CAEGAG010185305.1:0-12479 GCA_903067065.1 Brachyrhaphis terrabensis
TATATTACTAAAACTTTGAAAACTCTTTCTGTGTACCGTCTGTATGTAGGCACATGCGGCTTATAGACAGGTGCGGCCTATGTGTGTACAAAATGGTTTTTCCTTTACAGATGTACTGGGTGCGGCTTATAAGCAGGTGCACTCTATAGTCCGGAAAATACGGTAATTCCTTCTATTATATAAGGAATAGAAGGAATTCCTTATATTGAATTTCAACATGATTTAAGGAACTTCTGTGGGAATGCTGGAGTAACATCTTCACGTTCTTTGATCTTCTAACATTTTGTGAAGTTAAAATAAAAAAAAAATCTGATGTCTTTGTAGGAAATGACAAGCAAATGTTGAAAAAAAAATTGTGTAATAGTAAATTAGAACAGCCCACCTGTGTGTAAATTAGTCGTACTTTAAATATGTGGAAGAAGATGCTCTGGTAAGACGCATCTGGAAAGCATTAACGCAAGTGAATGGAGGTCTTTACTGGTAAAACATGTTAAACCGAGTAGCTCTGTAAGTTTTATTTACTATTGCGCTCCTTCTGTTGATCCGTCACATAAAATCCCAGTAAAGTTTACGGTTGTAATGAGGCAAAATGTGGAAAAGTTCAAGATGCTCAAACACTTATGCAAGTTGCTGCGTCTCAGATTTTTAATGTCATGTTGGCTCAATAAAATCTGAGCCATTTTTAGTGTTATCTGCAAATCTGGCATCTATTACACTCTCTGACAGTTAAAGTAAGTATTACTTAATGAGAATATGCTTCACTTTACTATTTCAATTGTGTGTAAACCTATTAAGAAATAAATCCTATCAAGAGTAATTGTGCCCTGGGAGGCAAGGGAAGCATTGTTGTGAAAGCTCATTGTACAGAGTGCAGAAAACACAAGTCAGGAAGGTTTGAAAGCAGAAAATCAGCACATTTTCCCTCTCATATTTCTGCAATGTAAAACAAACTGCAGAAAGTGATTTGATAAGATGAATTCTGCCGGAAAATTCCCCCAATACCACCAACTTGTTAACCTGCTCCCTCCAAATCCCTTTAAAATCACTCTCTTCGTGCTTTAATCAAGTTTTTTCTGTCCACATGAGGGCCACATGCACGCTATACACTCAGAGCAAATCTCTGAACAACTCAGGAAAAGGAAGTTCTCAGCATAATCACACCCCAGGAAGCCCTGAGATGATGGCGGCTGAACTCGGTCATTAAACTACTGTTCTGAACTGCCTTGGAGATGGATGTCACTTTTCCAACGCAGCATTTGACCTCCTCCTTTTTTTATTTCCCGTGAGAGTAATCAAGTTCAAGGAGCTGCTCGCTTTCCTCTGGAAGATTTTGTTGCACTGATAAGGAAGGAAGGGAGAGGAAAGTGTCACAGAGAGGGAAAGGGGTGATTAATATGGAAAGCAACCCCCTGGGGATGAGTGGCTCACTGTTCCTCTCCAAACAAAGCCTCTGTGTTGGTGTGTGTTTGTCCTGCTTTGCTCCAGGCGCACAAACATTCGCTAAAAGCCACTACACCGACTTTTGTCTGTGTTTTGCTTCCAAGTTGTCTTTGTCTGGAGGAATTGATGCTGAAATTCTGTGTCTCTCTCTGCATCACAACACACCACAGAAGGCGCTTGTAATTCCGCATTATGAGTAATAACACAAAATGTAATGCATTTCCTAATACATTTTACCTGGTTATTAATTATTTTTTAATAATAATGTAATAATGTTGCGTATTATGTAATAAATTATCACAAGCTACTGTCTTATGTTCACCCTAATTGATATACTTCTAATAATGATTATTTTTAAATGTTTGACACTTTGGTCAATGTTAATGTTAACAGAAAAATTCTCCTTTGTTTTGAAAACCAATGTGCTTAAAAAAGCTGATCGACCAAAAGCTCGACATTTATTGACCAAAGACCAAAACCTGTAAAAATCTAGTTACAAAGCTGTAAAAATTAACCAGCTGACTTGATCTCCCATTTCTGTCCCCAGTTTTACCCAAACCGGAGTTGAACTACTCGATGTCGCCCTCGGGAGTCACGGAGGTGAACTGCACCGCCCAGTCGAGGCCTCCGGCCACCATCCTGTGGGACATTAGCGTCAATGCCATCACCCTGGGTCCACCGGTGTTGTCGGCGTACAGTCAGGGCGACGGCACCACGATAGTGACGAGCACGCTGCTCTTCCTGCCTCCACTCAGAACCGTGAAATGCGTCGTGCAGCACCAGGGTTTAGAGAAAGCCCTCACGCTGGATCTCAAAGGAGACGGTGAGCAGTTTATGCGGCGATGCATGTTTGTTCGTCCCAGACATGATTGTCGCCGCTTCCCAATCTGTGGCTCTAAGGTGCAAAGATTAGAGGTTTTCTATTTTAGTCGGGTTGTAATTATGGATACTTTGGTCGTGGGATCCTGCATCCCGTAACGTCTCAGGAAGGTTTATTTTTCTCACACCGCATGACTTTGACATGTTTAGTCCAGATGTCATCCAGCGCTTTGAAAAAGTATTCACTCCCCTTTGTTTTTTCGAATTCCCTCTCTTAAGAACCACAACTTCAGGTTTATTTTTGCATAAAAATATCCTATATCTAAGAGTACCAGCAGCAAGTTATAGTCAAACTAATGCAAGAAAGAATAAGAAACTTTATAGTAAGTAAGGAAATAAAAGTATTTCAATGTGCTACTGAATAGCACATTCAGTTCAAAGAAAATGTGCAGTGGAGTAGGATCATTTTTTAAAAATGTGCAAAATGTGTATTCGTCCATGAAAAACTGCTGATTTTTCATGGCTGTCACTCCTCATTTCAAGATCCTGGTGTGGCATTTGAGTAAAGAGGACTGAGGGGAAGAATTCCTGCGACACATTTATCAAACGATTATAAATAAACTTGCATATATATTCTGCACATGTTAAAATATGTTTTTTTTTTGTTTTGTTGTTTACAGGTGATGAGATTTTGCCTATTGAAGTGAGTTCCCCCAACGTTGTCCTCATCTCTGTGTGTGTGGTCGCAACTGTCGTCATCCTGAGTCTGTGTGTGTTTTTCTGCAAGCGCTTCGTATGTATTTGACGGTAAGTCAGAAGTCCACTTCACCACATTTCCTTCTGTCAACACTTCAGAGAGCCTCTGTTTGTGGCAGCGGGATGGCTCAAGCTCGTTTCCCAGAAAGTGAAGCCGGCAATCAAAAGTTAATTAGAAGCTCATCTCTCAGCTTACGTGAAAGAGATTTTTTTGTCGTAGTGAGAGCCGGTTTCAGCATTACTGCAGCTGGGGAAAAGAAATGTGGGTCTAAAAATAAAAAAATTGGAGCGATTCCCTCATAGTCCGCCAGACGTTTGTTCTGGGAAGCTCTCACAGGTGTTTCTGTAACTTTAGAAAATGAGTTGAAATGTGAAGAGAAGCATTTTTAAACACATTCACACATTGTTTTAGCCACAAGTATTTCTGTGTGTATGGCGCTGGGGAGGAAACGCTCAGCAGATATCCAGTGCATTGTTTCTCTTGTGGCCTGCTGTGGAGGCCAACTTTTGAGTGGCTGTCATTGTGTGTGGCTGTGATGAAGCGTTCCCATATCTGCTGGTTGCATAAGCAGAAAGCTGCCTGGTGTTTTATGGAACTGAAGGATTACAGTAGCCCAGCCAGGGTTTGTCTCATTAGACCCATTTACCTTTAAGTCTCTGTTTTAGTTTGATATGGTTTATTTTAATAATGAACAACATCTTTGAGGCCGGACCAAGTTTTAAATCCACAGATGTTTTAGGGAACAGCAGGTTCCTTCTGTTCCTCTAAACATGGAAGCGACCTTCACCTCTGACTCTCTAGTTCAAAGTGTGGAAAAGGAAATGATGAAGTAAAAATATGTATTTTCAGAGCAAATTCTGCACCCCAACCTGGCCTTTGACAGCTCATTTACATCCGTTTAATTTTATTATCTAAAAGTTGTCATTCTTTCCTCCTTATTGTCTTGTCTGTCTCTGTCTGTCTTCCTTTGTTTTCGAAACATTTCTTATTTTTGTTAGATCCACAAACCCTCGAATACTTATGATCCCCTCTAAAGGCTGTTAGAATTGCCTATTTTAATAGTTAAAACATCCAATATACTTTAGCATGCATTAATATACACAGTGGACACCATCTGAGCACTAATGCAGAACCTGACATCTACAGTCTTATCTACAGGTTCTTGTCGTTTCAGCCAAGAATCATGAGTACGGTAGTTATCTTTTAAAGCTTGGCGGTACGATAGTATCTAAATTGTGCTGAATTTGTTGGAAAAAAAAAATCCGGTTTGGCACAAATATTCTGCCATGAAACTAAAGAAACATTAAGAGGGACAGAAGGTCACTTTGCAGCCATCTCCCACCTTGACGTGTCAGTGTCACTCCTTTCACTGGTGGCGACACCTTTTTCCTCTTGGTTTGTTAAACTGCGTGGTGCCAGGCTAATGTCACCCTTGAACTGCTGCCCACTTCTCTTACCATAAATCCTCTCGCGCACAAGGGAGGGAAAAACAGTAGGAACCAGAACGTTGAAAGAAGGTCTTTCTGTTTAGCCTTGATAAACCAAGGCGTTGACCAAGTTTTTTTTTTTACATCACTAATTACACATATGAGGAGAAAGAAGGCAGGACTTATTGAAAATTCCTGCTTTTTTAAAAGGTGGACTGTTACTGTGGAAAAACCATTGCCTTCATTCTTTCTGTAATCATAAATTATACCTAACTTTCTCCACTGAGTTACAGATAAGAGGCTGTGGACACAATCATATCTGAAGTGCAGTTTTTCCCCCATGTGTGATTTATTGAGTTGGAACAATCTGATCATCAGAAATGAAAATATTTTTACTCAACTCTTTCCACATTAGTTGAAGGTTTCCTGTTTTCTCAGCTATGCCTTCTCTAAGCAGAATAACAAGTGGCTGCGCTGATTGTCTGAAGCTGACGGACTGAAGAAAAGGACCTCTTTCAGTCTACTCCCTTAGGCTGACGAAGACGACAGACTTCAGGGGGCTTGGATGAAGGGACCACTGACATGCCTGTAGTTGAAATCATGCCCAGTCTGACAACAAGGCGTCCTCTCAGCTTGGATGGGAAAGACACATCGTCTGTGTTTCCCAGTCCTCGTCCTTGCTGGAACAAACCTCTGTTACTGTGATGTGATTCAGATTGTTGTTCTGGGGAAGTGACAGCTCCCGCCTGTATGTGGAGTGAGCTATAAACGCCGGGTCACATTCTTTATGACTTTTGTTTTTACGTCACACACCAAGTGAGGACTTGTGGAGATCATTTCATAACTTCAGGATTGTTTTTCCTGAGAATGGGTTTTAATGTAGTCCGAAACCATTTTTTTAAAATTTTGCTTAATTTTAATAGTTTATTCCTTTTCACATCTCCCCCTTTCTTGGTTTCAATCTTTTTTCCCTCTGCACTTTTTTCCGGCATTTTTCTAATGTATCATCTTTTCTTTATAAGTTTCTTTGCCTCCCTTGTTCTTTCCTTTGTTCCCTCTGTCCTTGTGCCAATACTTTCCTCCTTGTCTCCTTTTGCCAGTACAGACCTCCTTGCGGCTTTGCTCCCATGCCACTTATCGCCTGTCCTTGCACCAATGTCTCCTACTATGCATCCTTGCACCACTGTGTCCTTCTTTGCCTTCCTTGTCTCCTTCAGTCAGTACCTCCCCTCAGTGCATTTCTGGATCTACACTGTGTGCAACTCAAACCAAAGGAGGATGGGAAGAAAAACTGCACATTCAACGAATCTCAAATTCAGAACTTCTTAAAAACACGGATTGATTCTTTTTCTCCAGATCCCAACCCAACAAAGCTCTTGTGTGACAAGAGACTTGAATGAGACATGTTGACAAATTGCAGTACCTGCATTGTGATCTCTTCATAGGTACCAACATCTTGGTCAAGAATGGGTCTGACACCTTGTTGAGTTCAACAATGAATTAAATGACTTGTGAAGGAAAAAGGAGGTTGAATTTGGTTCTGAAAAGGTGTTTTTAATCAAGTAACTGATGGATTTTGTTATTTTTGGTATTTATTCACTTTATTTTTTAAATTCTGACTGGTGTGTGTCAGTTTTTCTCACACCGGTTTAATTTGACGTAGCGAAACGCAGCTAAAGCAGTCACAACTGGCTTGGGTGGTATTTCTGGTTTGGATTTGTCTTCTTGTTTGCTACCACATAGAGAAAGAAATCCACACTTCCTTGTTGGAATTGTTACGTACGAAACTCTTCACATGTTGCAGCAGTCTGAAGTAAAACAGGATGTTAAAACAAAGTCTCTGATCTGCAGAGAAACCCACTGTGGACCTTTTTATAGGGCTGTAATGTCTGCGGTTGAGGTCGAACCTCAGACAAGCCTCAAACTGGCCTCTGATTCTGGGTATTACTTAGTCCTGAGCTTGTTCCAGTAAAAACCTGCTGGATCTATTTGTGACCATGTTTCCCTAATTCTTGGTGTGCCTTCCACAGAAAAAGGAAGTTGACCTTGGACAAGGATGGCAGGTTTTTACCCAAATAAACTTAAGCAGCAGCTTTTATGCTGCCACAGAGGGGTGGTGCCACATCCTGCGTGGATCTCAAAAAAATACTGCCCTTGAATCAGGAGAGCAGCTCCGCTGAGATTAGATGAAGGGAAACATCTTGACGTGCCGATGGTGACACCTGCTGGTGTGGTCATTGAAGTGCATTGATTCAGTTTTTACCAGGTAATCTTTTTGCTCTTAATTAGCTTTGACTCAGAAGGTGTTGCAGTCATTTCTTTGTGACTCAGGAACATGTTCAATGTGAACTTCTTTTTTCTTTACATGCTTGTGGGTGTTTTGATGTGTCGAAACACGTTTCTTCCTGTTGCATTCACGAAGAGGATTTGACGGAAATAATTACAACCTTTGCTTCAACTCTGTGACACATTTATATCATGAACTTTAATCACCACCCTGTTGTGCTGCATCTTTAAAATTAGATCAGAAACTCCTCATTTTGGATGATTTACTCTGACAACACTGAGTGATGAACAAAGGAGTAACACCAACATGGTTTAAATTTAACTCAGTAATTATTATGTCAGATTGCACAACACTGGTTTACAGTTAAATCCACCAACAATGATTTCATGGACGCCATAAAATTTCACAAGCTCTCAAAGGAAACTGTTGTGGCAGACATATTTCTTCTGAGTCATAGGATTCTGTGGTTTGTGGTAAAATAAATCACCCACTGTATGTGTAGTTACTATTACATCTAAGTGTAAAATATTAATTTATCATTAAAGTTTTTACTTTAATGTTATCTTACATCTCAGATAGAGAGAAAACTGTTATGGTTTATGTAGCACAGTTAAATATAGCAGTTGCATCCATTTTTAATTGACCAAAGGGTTTTACATAGATTGGTGTGAAGCAATTGTAACTTTATTTTTAAGAGTATTTGGAAACCATGTTCTAAATCTACATGTAAATCCTTTAAACCTCAATTGAAGTGCACTCCGAGGTGCATTGTGAAATAAAACTCAGAATGAGGCGCGGCTTAGTGAGTAAAGAGGAGAGAATGTTGATTAGGAAGGAACAGGAAGGGCTTTCATTTTGATAAACAAGATTCTGTCTGTAATGAGTTAACCAACATAAAAGGGTGAAAATATTTGAGGTAAGATTATTTTGTTTGAAGTCTGCTTGACAGCTGTGGCTAATGGGTATAGTAGCAGCCACAACTGGACAGTTGTAGGTTCAATTCCTCCTGTCACATGTTGATATCCCTAGCCTGCTTCCTCTGTGGATTACATGATTCATATTGGTGAGACTAGAGTCTCAGATTATGAGTTTTAGTCAGATCTGAAAATTGAGTCATCATATCTGGAGTAGTAACTAGTGTCCGGATCTCAGAGTTGTAGTTGGAGATTGTGAAGCATTTTACAGATGTTCACCACATCTCTTATGATTCTTTTTGTTGTTAGGGTTTTCCACTAGCAACAGGAATGTGGGACCAATTATTATTTTTTTAATTCTTCTACCCGCGTGTAATTTCCACGGGTTTCTGTTCCAGCTCAGGAGGGTTTTTTTGTATTTAACTTAACAAGGCCTGAACAAATGCACAACTGTTTACAGATAGTCACATAGGCAGATACGACCTTTCTCAGCAAACCATGGAAAGATTTGCTGAGAAACTGTTAAAGGTGCTTTTTTATGAAAACGAGCAGGAGATTGGACCGAAGATGAAGCTTTGAGGTCCACCAGAATTAACAGGGTACTTGTTGGACTACTTCTCTAAATACAAAGAGAAGCTCGGAGCTCGCAGGTATGAATGAAACTATTTAAGAGCTGTACATTTAAAATCAAAACATTATCTCAGAAGTGAGAGCAGGATGTTGTGGTCCACTGTGCCGTCAGAGGTCGTCACATACAATAACACAGAATGACCCTTATCAGAGGTTACAACAGGCTGTTTCTGTGTAGTGCTGGGCTTCAAAACCAGACTTTCACAAATACCACTTTGACTGGAACCAATCAGCCACAGAAATGTAAAATGTTAGTTATTTTAAAGAAGGCCTGAAGAGGGAGGTCACTAGGCTTTAAATGGACCATAGGAGTGAAACGCAGCATGCCTGCTTCTCTCCTTTTGTTTCTGTGTAACCATGGGAAACAAAGCTTGTGACACTGATGAGGTGCTTAACAAAAGCAACACAAACAACATAATCATAGGTTGAGGAGGATTTTGTTGTGGCATGATTTTTTTTATTTTTTATTTATTTATTTCAAAAAATCTTTATTTTCTGTTTCTGTCCAGACTGATTCGGCATCTGGCGTCGCCGCCACTGTTATGCTTCAGTGGATTTCTGAGCCCGACCCGGCTGCTCAGCACCATGCAGAGGAAACTGCTTGTTCTGCTCCTACCAACCGGAAATGTACTGCCAGAGCAGACAAAACACTTCTACTGAAAGGATTATTTAATGCTACAAATGAGACGAAACTGCTGAGAAGTCGACCTTCAGTGGCTTGGAAACCTTTTACGATTTGGTTTCGGGTCATGTCATTCCTCTTTGTCCTGGTACAAACACCCTCTGCAGCTACAAAGTGCCACACATCCAAGTCAAAACTGACACTTTTAAATGTGATTTTTACTTCTAATGCTCTGAAATTTGTTGTTGTGGCTGTTTTTATGTTGAGATTAACCTGTTAGTTGCACCATAAGCTAGCGACACCACTGCCCTAGTTCTTTAACAGTCCTGATTGGTTCATCCAGCGCACAGAAAAATGTTGGAAGAAAAACCAAAATATCCAACTTCGTTCTAAGTTTAGCCTTATTTCATGTGCTGACTGGATAAATATACCCTAGCTCTACGTCTGGCCATTGTGGTTCCTGGAGACGTACGCTGATTAGAGGAGGGCCAGTTCTGGACCTGCGAGTAACAGGAAACCCAAACAAACGCATCCAAAGATCCGAGGCTGGCTGTGACTTTTTGTTGAACCAGGCCTTCGTGAGTCATATTGAGAGCGGAGAGGATGGCAGCTCTGTCGGTTTTTAACTCCTACATGTGGGACGGGGACGGGTGGTCGAGATGTAATCTGTGTGTTTCTGGGGTCGACCAAACGCCTCCCCAGCAGATAAACCTGTGAATCACCGTTTGTGTGTACGAGTGTGAGACAGACAGAGGGCGGATCCGTTTCCACCTGCGCGATTGTTTTTAAAGGAAGTGTCTGTGTTTCTGTTTTTTTGTGTTTCTGAGTCACTGAGCTGAACTGTAGGGAGCAGCACCAACATTTTTGAAGCAATAACTTTTGTAGATGTACTGAGAAAAATAAATGTACTCTTAATTTTTATATATATATATATAATTTTTATACAATGACACTTATATAGTACTAAACATTGTGATTGTGGATGAGCTTTAAATAATTAAAGCACTATTGTGCAGCTGTTTTGTTACCTTTTAGTGTTACTTTTTTTTATTGTGATTTATCTTCAAAAGTTTCCCTAATTGACTCCATATTCAGAATTATTTGTCCAAAATGTCCAATGCTTCTCTGGATCCTTTTAACTTTGCCACTTTCAGCAGATTTATTCCTTATAGCTTTATCATAGTTTTTGTCACATTTTCTTCTCCCCATACAAGCAGTGAATTAAAACTCCTACAGAATGACATTTATTAACATTTTCGTCTAATTTTAGTGGCGTGGGCTGGAAAAATACCCAGACTTAATGTATGCAAGTAATGCACATCTTGATTCAGATTTCTTTCTTTTTTCTTTTCTTTTTTTAATTGCAAAAGGTAAATGAGAGTACAAATTTCAAATTGCATATATTAATTTGTATCAGCGTATTCTAAAATCTAACTTTAATTCAGCTTCACGTTAAATAATTGACTTAGTTATACAGAAATATCCCTAACAAAGCATTTCTCTGAATTGATATGTACAGAAACTAAAATGACTAAAACTAAACTTCATTTTAGTCAAAAAAATGTAATCAAAATTTTACAATGAATAACATTTTGCTGTCACAAGTAACTGTATTTTTTTCAAGCTTTTTCCCGATTTTGAGTCTTTGGAGGAATTATGGGAGAACCTTTACTATTTCTGATAAATCACAGTATCGTCTGCAAACATTTGTGGAATCCCTCTTTGACTTTATTCATCTATTGTGGCTTTAGAATTGGGCGATATGGACTTAAAATTTTATCAGGATAATTTGCAATACTTTTCTGATAATAAAATTGACAATAATAACTATTGGTTGTTTCAGGTAACTATGGCTCTAGCCACGCTTCCATTACAGACGTGCATAAAACATTGTCGATATTCCGCTAATGCCGAAAAAACACAACACTGAACTTCCCAAATGCCTGACATTCAATGAAATCTTACTTTTAGTGAAACTTTGTTTCAAATTTGGGAAAAAGCAGAATCTTTCATTTTTCTTAGAAGTCTTTTTTATTGCCCAAAAGTCCAAAAAGTTTAGCTATCAAACGTGTTCGCATGGAGATTTATCGAAATCGAAAAGTAGCAAATCTGACTGATGTAAACATTTTGTGGAGAATGTTAGTGGTTTGCTCAACTGGGGGAAAACTGACACAGGAGGAAACTCGTTTTCACCCACAGCCCGCTGGTATTAGTTTGTTTCACTTTCGAATCCTCTGAAAGTCATAAGATCGTTATACCCTCAAATGAATTAAAATATTCCCTCTTGCAAATGCAAATATTTTTCTTTAAATAGCTAAAAAGGGGCAATTTTTGCTCTTTCTATAAGGGTATACGTGGAAATTGAATGAGTCATGGATGAATCATGTTCAGTATGATACCTGTGATGTAGATACCACACTGGAAAATTTAACCCATTGGTAATTTGTTTCTGACAGGTTACAAATGTTCAATATTTTCCTTCTTATTTAATGCTGCAAATAAAATTGAGTTTCTATTTAAACGTTGTCAAAAAAAATTTGACGATTAATTGTTTTTGTCAATAATAACACTAATTATGAACTTCATCAAATGTTTCCTGCAGTTTACGTTTTCGGAAACATACGTATTTTAAGTTTTTTTCAGCTTTTCGTTCAAGTAATTATTTTTTAGCACCTTTTTTTATTTATTTTTTTTCCCCTTTCCATGTGTTACACAAAGACCAGGGAATTGTTCTTTCGTTGATAAACTGACATCTGTCATGTTCAAAGCAATAGTTTGAGGAAATTATTTTAGTTTCACTCACTTTCCTTTTTATATAAAATACTTATTTCCCTATTTATGTCCTGGCCAGGCTGTTAAACGCGAGTTTATCACTAACTAGATCAATCCCTGCTTTCTGTAGAAATGAGACATTGAGACTGATAATCAGAACATGTAAAATACTTATTCCGTGCAAGTTGATGACTGTTTATCACAGTGTTCAGAAAAGTGACTTACTTTTTAAAAAATGTTAAGTAGAGAAGAGGAAGCAGGCAAAGAAGACCGGAACAGAAACCAGAACAGGAAAATATGGGGGAAAAAAACAGAAATCGGCTAATCGAATGCATCAAAGAAACTCCAAGATGGCTGAACGAAGAACGAACTGTAATGATTAGAAGACAAACTATTGGGAATATGGATGTTACTCATACTATATCTGGCCTAAATATGGATTTATTAGAATACGTCAAAAAATAATAATGTCATGTTGCTTTATGCCGGAGGAAATTATCTTGAAATGTTTGTTTTAGAAAGAAAATAAGCCTAAAAAACAGCATCTTGTTTCCAAACCAACAGGATTGATGTTATGGAGTGACCTTTAACCCAACAGAAAACTTGTGCTGTTCCATCCAAAATGCTGTTTCTGAGTCCAATCATCCCAAATCTTCGAGGAAATTTTAGGTAATTTATTTATTTACATTTTCCCCTAATTTTCTGTAGCGTGGAAACATTTTCTATTATTTTTAACAAATCTCTTAGTTTTATGCTAACTCACCACTAGGTGGCAGCCATGTTTGCTTTGCCGTTTAACAGGCTCTCATCA
>CAEGAG010185320.1:0-11225 GCA_903067065.1 Brachyrhaphis terrabensis
TCTATGGATGCAAATTATTTTATTTGAAACTTTCTCAATTATAAATTTATTGATGGAACTTGACTAAATGCTGTATTTTTATTGTTGTTTTTATTGTTTTTACTGTTGACTCTATGTTGCATTATGTTTCTGTTTTTATATGATGTAAAGCACTTTGAAATGCCTTGCTGCTGAAATGTGCTTTACAAATAAAATTTGATTTGATTTTCCTAGCAAGTTTCTACAGGAAAGCCTTTATATCTTTGACAGTTACATACTATATAAAAGCACACATACTCATTTTAAATCTGTCTGACAGCAAATCAAACTAAGGCTTTGATATTTTATGATATTTTATTGATATTTTATGTTGATTCAGTCAAGCACATGTATTTTATACCCTTCAGACTACAGGGCATGACTAAGGCTTTTGTGCATTTACAAACCAGCAACGTCAGAAAGTTTATTGCGTTTATTGGCGGGTACTTTTACAGAATTCTCACCAAATCTTTGAAGCCGTTTTTCTGCTGAACAGCATGATGGCTGGACACACCCATGGAGTTAGTTCTTACCTGTCACTGTATCTTATGCATCCTCTCCACCACCAGTGTCTGGGCTCTGGGGGGAAGACGTCTCTAATCTTCATAGATAGTGGGTCATTCCCTTGGTTTCCATCGTCATGTCTTCCTCCTGGGTCCGAGCCCCAAAGATTTCGATTTGTCAAATCAACTTTCTAATACCCCCTCTCTTTGTGTGTGAGACTTCCCAGGTTGAATATGCTCCTCTACAGCAACAGGCACATAGACTATCATGGTTTTAGGATGGTTTATATATGTATATGTAATTACAGATAGAAAATGGTTCTAAGTGTAATGATAGGGATGAGTCATTAAACCTCTGTGTCTGTGTGTTCGTGTTCAGGCCAATGATGCCTCTGGGAACATGTGGAACTGGCTCTACTTCATCCCTCTCATCATCATTGGGTCGTTCTTCATGCTCAACCTGGTGCTGGGTGTGCTGTCGGGGTGAGTGCAGACCTGAGCAAAGGGCTCCAATGGTTCTTCTGTACAATACAAATAGGTTTTAAAAAAACATGCTTGTCTTTTTCTGAGGTAGTTGAAAACACATTAGTTACATGTTCTCTGCTTTTTCTCATCACTGTCTGCAAGAATAACATCTGCAGATGAGCAGTGCAGGCCTTACACTGCACTGCTCATTTGTCATTAGGCAAACTACTTGACTTTTACACCAATCAAAGTCCATTTTATTTGAATCCCCTTATATAACAAATCCCATGTAGCAAGTCAGTCTTCGCACTATTCATTAGAACTTGAGCTCATCAGCTCATCTAAGGATTTTGGACTGGAAGACTGTTGCTTTAAGTTGTGTGCACAGCAACATAAACATTACAGAATATTTTCCTAAAAAAATAGGAATTGATGTTCCACAAAATCTTCTTTGTTACCTTATGATAGACCCCATGTAACATGTCTAAATCACAGCATACACAGCGAGGAAAGAGTGTGATGGCAGCTGAAACACTTGCACTTAGAAATGTTACTGTTCTGTAGCGTTTTGACATCCAACATTCAGAACTGTCTCCTCCAGGGTCTACACTTTTCTTGCACTTACTAATTTAGGTGAAATCCACATATGTGGCAGAACCAGTAAAATATTAAGACTTTATTGAAATGTTAATTTAATGATTAATTTATGAGAGCTGTGGCTGAGTGCATATGGTGTTCAGAGCTGTTCAGTGTCATTCTGCTCCTTTATCAAATCAACAAAGGTAGATAACAACCATTAGAACTGAATCATGGACATGAGACATCTATGTTTTTATTCTGTTCTATGTAACATTACTTTACTGTTCACACTGTTCATAAAAAGTAACATAAAAGTCATGTTTTATAATGCTCATAAAATGCAATGTTTTATTAACGTTAAACAATATGAAGATAATGTTTTATGTACATACTCTTCAGTATGTTGTTTAGCAGGAAGCATCTTTTATGTATTACAGCTATTATTTTCTTTTAGTTCTCAGAGAACTGTTTATAGTACTTGAAGAATTTATCACTTAATTATTTTCAGTTTGAATTTAATTTTGCCAAAGAAAAGATCCTTTACACTTGAAGTTAAAGCCATCAATTTAATCAACATGGCATTAAAATCTCATTAAAATCAATACAATTCATACTGATTTGTATTCTTACAAAAACTATGTTTTTGTAAGATCCAAAAACGTAGTTGCAGTCACATGTAAAATCTATTGTCCAACATCATCTGCATTGATTCCTTTTGTCTGGTTTATGCAGGAAACAATTTAAAACAGGTGAAGTTTACTCCATTACTTAAACTTCAAATTTATAACCTCCTTTGGAACACATGAATAAATTAGATCAAGTGTTTGCAAAGCATTGCATTTTTGCTGTCTAAGCATTCTTTTATTTAGTTTTTTTTTTTTTTATTTCGTTGAGACTTGCTTTAAAAACAGAGAAGAGCTGTTCACTAGGTTACATTTGAAAATGTTCATGTTAATCTTTTAATAGAAATGTGAAGAGCAAATTTATGTTAATTCAGTTGCTCCCAACAGATATAAAATATAAATATTTTGTTGTTCAGCTTCATGCACTCCTTTGTTTGCACAGCGTGAGACTATGAGGGAGACGATCCATGGATGTGTGAAAAACAAAAGTGTAGTTTTCTGAAAATTCAAAATAAAGTTTTGAAATGCGGATACACTTAACTGGTTGAATTATCCTTAGTCATATGATATGCAGACATGCATTGTTTAATGTACTTCAGCAACAGATAGAAAGACTGTTAGAGGCAGTTAGCCTTCACCTGCCTCCTCTTTTCTGTTGTTGCTCAGATCTCCCGTTCTCTCAGTGGAAGTTGTCAGAAGGATTTACTCTGAACTGGTGAAGTGAAGGTCACTGATGCTGTCCGACTGGGCCCTGCAGGGGCCGTGTCTCTGTTGAAAGGCCATGATGTGATCTTTATAGGCTGAGGGATGTGGGGGTGTAGACATGCTGGTTTCAGAGGCCTCAGACCCCCAGGGCCCTCAGGGACATTCACCAAGCTATAATCCCAATGGTGTGTGCAGGCCAAGGACTGATGTGTTTAAAGTCAGTTAAATCCGTAATCATGTACTTGGGAATGTAATTCCACTCATATCCACCTCTGTGCAGATTAGAACTATGTTTAGTTTATGAAACTGATGGTTGGGACTGAAACAAACACAACATTCTAGGGATATTTGGTGAAAAATTAATCATACGGTTCAATCAATTCGTTATTTTGTCTTTTTGTTGTTTCGTATCGTTTTCTACAGTTCTGGCCCTTAAGACAATAGAATCCGGCTCTCTAATACATGACCTGCCTGATAAAGTTGAACTGAAACATTTTTACCACTCCTTATGAGATAATTGTAACAACATGATTTATTCTTGATATGATATACATTTTATTAGTCTAGTTCTATCACAGTGAAAATAAACCACAGTGAAAAATATTGAGTTCATGGGCAGCAGTGGATGTGATTGCTTCCTGCTTCCAGGAATAGGAACTCTCTGCTTGAGTTCTGTAAAACTCAGTATTTGTGGGGATTTATTAATAATTGAACAGGAGTATTACAGTGTCTGCTTGCGTGAACGTAGCACAGGAAACCATTGTGAGTGATATGAATATTTTTACGTATACAAGGAGTACATATGAAAGCAGCAGTCATATGTGCAGAACAATCCAAGGTTCGGCAAACCATGACAAATGTTGTTACCTGTTTTCTTTCTCTGGGGAAGCAGGTGAGCAGACCAGGCTGTTCATGTGATGTAAGAGAAAGCATGACTCATCAGACCAGACCTTCTGTGTCCTGGTCTGATCCTCTACCATGGTAACATTCCTTTCCCTTTTCTATCCTTACATGCACTCATGTGTCATCACAACAGACATTTCAGTCAGTATAGCTCCAGAGAAAGGAAACATTGTCGGCTGTGTGTAAGTGGAAGCGTTGAAGTGTTCTATTTGTTGTAAAGGCAGTGCGATGTGCTCACTCTGAGGAATATCTGTCAGGAAGTGGAAGAGAGTGGTACTGGAAACTATCTTCCTAGAAACACACACACACTCCTGCAGCCACACATGAAGATGCTGCCCGCAAAATTAGATTGAGAATGGCCCACACACGCAGACCCCATACCCCCCCCACACACACACACACACACACCCCCACCAAGTGAGGCAGAAATCCACTGCATTGCAGGATAGAGGTTTCCCCTGGACGCACCAATCAGAGAGCGGGGATGGACTGGAGAGGACTGGCTTCCTCTCTCTCTTTCCTTCTACATGATCCGTCTCTCAGTCTATCTTCTCCATCTTGAACTTTTTTTCTCAGTTACTACTGGCTGGAGGTTAGGTGAGCAAAACTGGAAAAACTTTCCTCCACTGTAGGAATTGAGAAAAAAAAAAGAACACAATTGGAACAGTAAAATAATGAGTAGATGAACAAATGGCATATCTCTACAAAAGTATGATTCAGGTATTCTTATGAACATACCTGACACATAAAGCTGGAACTATGTGGTTTATTCATCTTGACATCATGCCTTCTAGTTTTCCTTCATGTAGTTTCAGTTTGTTGCCCTTGTTGGTTTTGTAATGTCTCGGCTGCTGAAGGGTGCTGCACTTCATACCTTTGATGTCCTCTTGGTTTTAAGCTGAGCAGATATCAGACGGAAAGAGACTACGGTACTTTATAAGGTGACACCAAAACAAAGTCTAATCCAGCTGTTACTTGTATATTTTGGAACATTAAGGTTTATTACTCAGACACACTGATGAAGAAGAAGGAAAGGTGGAGAGAACCAAAACTTTACATCAGTTTTTCTTTCCAACAGCATTAAGGTACAGTACTTGTTCCGCAATTAATTGTATCACTGGCACAGAGAGAAATCAGCTGAGGTCTGATATGACAATAAATCCTAGTTACGATTAGACACCTGAGACAAGTAAGAACAAGAAAATGCATTTTGTCATTGTATTTATTCAAAAAGCCAAAGCAGCGTTTCGAAGACCAAAGAATACAAGCAAGCTTCTTATAGACAAGCTTGCTTATGTTGCTCACAACGTTAGCAACATATTCAGAGAGAAGTCTGATTTAATTTCCTCTTTCAGTAAGCAAGGTACAGACTGCTTAGAATAGCATTAACGTTGTCTTTTGAAATGCATCCACAGCACAAAGCACAAAAGTTTTCATACCTTAAAGGTCAAGCTTAGAGTTCATGATTTAGTTTTCCATCCACTTCAAGTCCAAATCCAGCTCCCTGCAGCATCCAGTCCTAAAAGCTACAGAAACCTTTATATCCATGTACATGTAACTAAACATGCTGCAGTGTGGAAAGGAACCATCAGTTGTGCTTCTGTGGAGAATTCAAGTACAACTCCTACACTGGATTGTCTGTATATAACAAAACAACTCAAAAAAATACTAATATTTTTTTATTCTCAAATGTCATCACACTTCTATAACAATGTTGACCATTGGGGGGATAATTGTTGTATATTTAGTCCTGACCAGTGACAGTACAGTGAAGGCCCATTGAGTAACTGAATCTACTAATGAATTTTGTAAACCTTTGTTTATTGATCAAATCAAGCCAAATAATAAGTCAGGTCTATTTTGACCACTTTCTGAAGTACTACAGTTAAAATAAAATCATTGATAGTTATTGATAATAATTATTGATAATTTAACATTCTTTGTTCACTGCTGATTAAAGTAAAAATATGTATACATAATAATTTGTTCTCTTTATTGAAACGTACAAAAAAGAATTTTAAAACCAAGTCCTGTCACACCTCCTCCATTGACCCAAGGTGAATTGGATTGGCTGTTTTCCTTTAATAAATTAAATCACTGGAAAAATGCATTACAAAGGTAATGCATTTTAATATCTGATATTAAAACCATTTTGATGTCAAAGATTTAAATTTGACTAAAAAAAAAATCCAAGAACAATCGAAGTCAGCTAATGCTCATTTGGTTTGCTCTTCACAAGATAGACTCACTGTTCTCAGAGTTGGCTGAAGCTTACTTTGCTTTTCTACATGGTCTTGTCAGGTTGAAACAAATAATCCCACAGGCCAGTGCTAACTGAATGAAGAGAAAACAAATCTCCATGAGTTGTGTAGCTTGTTGTCTAACCCAACCAGTTCAGCTGCTTACAGTGGGAGGACATTAAATTCCTTCACTTCTTGCCTCCTTGTCAACAGTTAAGAACTCCAGGATCCATAGTTTGTTTTATTTATTTATTTTTTCCAAATTTAATAACCATTCTTTTCCGTTTGTGTTTTTTCTCATTTTCTGGGATTTCTAAAGAGAGTTTGCAAAGGAAAGGGAGCGTGTGGAGAAGAGGCAAGAATTCCTGAAGCTTCGCCGACAGCAGCAGATTGAGAGAGAGCTGACTGGTTATTTGGAGTGGATCTGTAAAGCAGGTTGGTTACTCACACACGCACACATACGGAGTCAGCCACATATACACAATAAAGTTTTTATACAGGAAAGTATTTTATTGAAAACCGTATGAAGTGTAAATGTGTTACAGAAGAGGTGATGCTGGCTGAAGAAGACAAGAACGCTGAGGAGAAGTCTCTGGATGGAGCATGGTACAAAAGGAAACATAACCCCAACTCTGGTGAGGGCTGCTGTCAGCACAGGCTGACTGCCTCACATCAAATCAAAATTCAACAAAGCCAACCAAAGCATTCATTTAAAAATGGAGGAGCTTGTGATCCTCCACCTTTAGTCGTAAAGTAATTATATTACAATGGTTAATAAATTAATGCACAAATACAGTGAGCTGAACTATCTGTTATTAAAAAGAGTTTTTTAAATTGGCTGCGTAAGTGAGACGTATCAAATATCATAGCAGGAAATTATTATTCGGTTCCATTTTTTTTGCAGTGCTGAAAAGAACGAAGAAGAGTAAGAATGACCTCATCAATGCAGAAGAAGGGGAGGACAATTTCACTGACATTTCATCAGTTGGTGAGCAGAATATATACAACAGACCTTCTGAATGCCATACAGAATAAAAGACAGAAATAAAACTTTACTGTCACATTGAATGCTCCTAGAATATTGCTGGACTTTTACATGAGTGCCATTAAAGGTGAAAATATACATTTGAAGGATTTATTTTCTTTTCTGAGACATATTTATGGCTTCCAGTACTTTCTTTAGATTCTGTGGCACTAGTGGTTTGTTTAACCATTGCTTTACATTAAAGAGAACACAGAGAGAAATATTAGATATGCAGTAAATAATCCGGGATAGAACCTCAAACTTGTACAGCTTTGTTGAGGACTGACATCCTTAGTACAAAGATCTACCAAAACATGATCTAAAAAGTACAATATTGGTCCAAATAGTGAGTACTCCACAGTTTGTCTAAAGTAATGAGTACTCCACAATTTCTAAAATTACTAATAAACTAGAATAATCTAAAAAGTATAGAATTGGTCTAAATAATGAGTCTCTGGATTCTAAGTTTGTTCTAATTCCTTTTCTGGGGTAAGTAGTTAGTAAGTTACTCCACAGTTTCTAACAAGTAATGAAATACAAAAGAAGAAAGAGCACATTAGGGAAGTACGCGCATAGCAACATTCAGATAAAACAAAAACATGAGTGAAAGGTGATGACATCATGAGACCATGAGCGGCGTTGCTAGGTCTCCCAGCAGAAGTCTGATATGATGGTGTTATCGAGGTGCACAAGAAGAAATTTCCTCTTTGCAAAACTAGACTAGATAGTATCAAGTTGAAGCACACTGGTGAGTTATTCAGAAAAGTAACTATCACAGTTTTGTAAAAGTTCTGATAAGACTCAACTAGGTTGGTGTGAGACCTGTCAACTTTATTGGCATCTTTGTGTGTTTCATTCCTACTGCCCCCCCAGGGTCGCCATTTGCACGAGCGAGTGTGAAGAGCAAGAATGAGAGCTCGTCTTACCTGAGGAGGAAGGAGAAGAGAATTCGCTTCACCATCCGCCACCTGGTTAAATCCCAGACATTTTACTGGACTGTATTATGTCTTGTTGGCCTCAACACTCTGTGTGTAGCTATAGTACACTATGACCAGCCAGAGTGGCTTACGTATGCATTATGTGAGTAGCAGTTAACATGTTTAATGAGTCAGTTAAGTGTTTTTGAATGACTGGTTTTATTAGATTCTATTGACTCTACTAACCACACATTATGTGAAGTTGTTTTTAAAAAGATACTTTTCTCATCACCAGAATCTCTTCAAAACAAACTACAAATCAAACTCCTGTGGTTCAAACTTATTAGAAGATCTTCAGATCTGTTATATTTATATAATGGTTTAAATATTGTGATAAACGTTTTCAGTGCCCTGTACCACAGAATGTAACCAGTACTTGTACTCAATAGTGATAAACCAATTAGTTGCCAAGTAGACAAAATTTTGCCTTAATTGGCTCTAAATGGTGATTACTAGGTTTGTATGCATCAGCTAACAACATGATGCATTTGAATTGGCTTTCACTAAAAATTGTTAGAAAGAAATGCTTTGATGCATAAAGAAGGGAATAATTTTGTCAGCCTCTCAACAAACTGATTGAGAGGCTGACAAAATTAAAAATGTGCACTGATCAAGTGCACATTTTTCTTCTAAGGTCCTAAGTTTTTTGGATTAGTTTCTTGAATTAAAAAATGTAACATAGATCAACTTGTATGAGTTTGTCTCGTGAAAGAAAATCAGACTCAGCAGGTCAGACTGAAACCAGTCAGTAAATTCTTGATTGTTACATTTCTTTTATTCAATCTTGTACTGCAAATTCCAGAATGTTTTTGTTCATCTCCATAAGTCAGTCAGACATGTTGGAAGGCTTTTTAATTAAAGTTCATTCTGAAACATAATGTAGAACATCATGTCTAAGAAATTCTTAATGATCAACCAATTAAGGATGAGAGAGAACTATACATGTATCTATATAAGAACCACTTCTATCCTGAAATAAATCCTGTGTAATATTGCTTATTACACAGTATTTAAATCCCACAAAGACCAGATATAATACTTGTGTGTGTTTTTGCTCATTTTCATGGAAAGACCTGGCCGAGTTTGTGTTTCTGGCCTTATTCCTGGCTGAGATGACCATGAAAATGTACGGCCTTGGACCCCAGAGCTACTTCCACTCTTCTTTTAACTGTTTTGATTTTGGGGTGAGGCATCCTGCACTGCTGGGAACTTTGTCACTGCATGTGAATATGATTTGTCACCTCAGTGATTTTTACCCAATATATGTGTATGCCTGTGGCATTTATTTGCTTGTGTTTGTAGGTCATTATTGGGAGTATTTTTGAGGTGGTCTGGGCTGCGATCAAACCTGGTGCTTCATTTGGTATCAGTGTCCTGAGAGCGCTGCGACTTCTCCGGATCTTCAAAGTTACCAAGTCAGTCACTGGGACTGTGTGACTGTTTCAGACTGATTAGATCTTATAAATGTTGTGCATTCATGTGCTTCTGTGTGTAGGTACTGGAACTCTTTGAGGAACCTGGTGGTATCCCTACTCAACTCTATGAAGTCCATCATCAGTCTGTTGTTCCTGCTCTTCCTCTTCATCGTGGTCTTTGCTCTGCTGGGAATGCAGTTGTTTGGTGGACAGTGAGTCTTTTTTGGACAAGTTTCTATGTAGTTTGATGTAATCGGTTGCTTTAAAGATGAATTCCTGTTGAGTGTGACTTTTAGATAAACTCCACCATATTGTGACTCACATGGGACTGGCCTAATGTTTTTAGTATTTCATTTAAAAGGATCTTATTTTCTCCTGACTTTTGACATTTAATGTGTCTTAAAGAACCAATTATTAAACATGTTTAGCTGTATCTTAACAACCAAATGGCAAAATAACAACATGTACACTGAGTGCTCAATTATAACGCAATTTGTAGTTTTGAGGTTTAATTTTATTGCTGAACAACTACAGCTCTCTTGCTCAATACAAAATGTTAACCTCTCAAACTTGAATATTTAAGAAAAAGTAAAAGTGAGATTTTGGCTTTCTTGGGACAATATCTTTATGTACATGATTATTGGGCAACTGAATTAAAACTGAAAATTTTCCCATCTCACTTGTTTATTATTTAGTGTCAAAGACACTTTGCTTTCTAAAGAACTGGGTTTCAGATCTCAGCTGACATCAGCAAAGTGTTTTCTGGAACAGTGATGAAACTGAACCCAGAGAGAGATCATCTTTCATCTGAAGAAGACCTGGGGGGGAATTCAGACTCTTATGTCCTCTCTCCAGATTTAACTTTGAGGATGAAACTCCGACAACCAACTTTGACACATTCCCAGCTGCTATTCTCACTGTGTTTCAGGTAAATACCAAATTCTCTATTTTTGATTTGTCTATTTACATTTTAGATCTTCTCTTGTGAACTGGACTCTATAAGCAGGTTTTGTCTCTCTTTCAGATTCTAACTGGGGAGGACTGGAATGCTGTCATGTACCATGGGATAGAATCTCAGGGTGGTGTGCATGGAGGAATGTTCTCCTCCATTTATTTCATCATTCTCACTCTTTTTGGAAACTGTATCCTGCTTTGATGACCCAATTCTACTCATTTAATTTCTAGTCTCATGCAGCTGGATTCTACAGAAAGATTTTTTAAAAATATGTAGCTGTTAGGACTGACTGTACTGACTGTTAGTACTGATTTTTTTTCCTGTTCTTTTTTTCCATCGATGTACATTCTTTTCCCTGAGCCATATTAACCAGACACACTGCTCAACGTGTTCTTGGCCATCGCTGTTGATAACCTTGCAAATGCCCAGGAGCTTACAAAGGTATTCAGTTTCATCATTAGATGTTGAGGGATGATCCCGGATTGCATCTATGGACTTCTGTACCTTTTGCTATATAAACTTGGTGCACAAAGTGAGCATTGCACTTTTCCAAACTTGCTAACAAACTCAGATTGGATATGTGGCAAAGTGTAAACTCTGTGGGGAAGAGGAGGGCGATGATGCACCCGTAGTTATGAGATTGGAAGGCCTTTTCTGTGCCAAGAATACAGCCAAAACTTAAATATGAATGCCATACAGTATTATTCAGTAAATTAGGATATACGTCCTGATTATGCTTGCCAGATTAATAGTACCTTTTGAAAATAAAAACCTTTTAGCAGCTATTGAACATACTAAGAGATATAAAGAAGTTAAAA
>CAEGAG010185382.1:0-16609 GCA_903067065.1 Brachyrhaphis terrabensis
CAGGAACAACATCAGACATCTCAGTCCAGAAATGTGCAGTCCTAGGCACAGCCAAGATACTGCGCAGAACCCTCAAGTTCCCAGGCCTCTGGTAGAGGACCCGAGCTAAGAGGAAGAAAAAAAAACACCCGCGGTGGGTGAGAAGGGAATTTTTTTTTATATACAGTATATATACGTGCGTGTGGGTGTGTGTGTGTAGTCCTTGATGTGGCCGTCACATGTCCTCAGTCTTCTGTCTGCTCTCTCCCCTCACTCCTCCAACCTGTAAATTATTAGTTAGTTATTACCTCCCAGTACCTAAACACCTCTTTTTCAGTCACTCCTCGCCGGTTCCTTCCGTTCCTTCCTGTCATTTCCCCGTTTTACTCAGTGTTTCCTTTGTGTTTTCCCTGATGGTTTCTTTTACTTGGATTTTTGATTTATTTTTCTGCCCTGGCTCCCTCTGATTATTGTAAGTTTGTTTTTTCACCATTTATTCAATAAACCTTCAAGTTCACTTGCTGCCTCTGTACTTTTACATTTGGGTCCCACATCAAACCTCCTTCACATCATGACACCAGCATGACCAGTTTGGAGGGGTCAGTCGTGGTGAGGCTTTTCTTTGGATGCCCTCTATGTGCTGGCCAGAGGTGCCCTGAAAGTACCAGGATGGGTACCGGCAGTCATCCACAGAACAAGAGTAACAGTTTAACTTCCGCTCTAGCACTGCTGCAGAAAACCAGCAATCTGGAGCTTGTACATGCTGAGTGGGGGGAGGCTATTAGCAGCAAGTACACAAGCTTGATTGGCAGTGCTAAGGCCTTTCTCCTGGATCTAACTGGTTGAATCTGACTAGGCGTGGACCTTATGCAGATGGCAGTGGGACTACAGGAAGGAGGACAAGACACTTGATTGTTTTTCCAGATTAACTGTCTCAGATTTTAATGTCAGGACAGGGAACGTTTGAACAAACATATAAAATCTATATTTTTATAAAAGGACCGACTGCAGCTTTAAGGAAAGTGAAATACTCAAACATGGAGCGTCTAAGCTAGTCTTAAACTGCTGAGGATGGAATGCTGTTGTGTTGTCAATAAAACCGTTGTGTGCTAATAATGACAGCAAGGATCACAATGTGCACAGCTATTGCTCAGTTTAATGAGTTAACTTGGAACAACAAACTTGTAGCATAAACAGCAGAGAACACGTAGTTCCAATTTTAAAAACCAGATCAAAGTAAATTCTAACAATTAGTCTGAACATAAAATAGTCCATCTATGTCTGTCCTTTACTCCGACATGGCTTACAACCATGCATTAGCTTCTACTGGAAACATTGTAACAGACTCAAATTAGCTAAAAAACACACCTTACCATGGTCTGAGTGAAGCTGTTTCTAGTCAATCTGGCATAAAACAAAATGGACATTAATTAGAGTGGCTGGTCTTAATATTCTGTTATATAGTCTAAATGTCTGGCTTTGATATAAGAACACTTGTTGACGACATTTAGATAACACACTTAAACCGATGGATTCTTCTGTGTTTAGCGTAGAGCCTTAACACCAACCTTCCCCCCACTTGTAAACATCTTAATCTGCAATATTAAACAGCTGCAATAAATTTCTTTTTAATATAATATATAGGAACAAAAAGCACCAAGTCTGTCTTCTGTTCCTAAATGCAACGTTCACCCTCTTCTCTGTAATATCTGAAGATAGGAACTGAAGTGAAGCCGTGGTATGAAGACATGCTGTTCACCTCCACATTCTCTACAGACATCTGCTGCACCTGTACACTCCTATAAGAGACGTAGCTACTGCAGGTAACATTTATTAGATATCACTTTTTAACAGGGCCTCAGCTGTAAAACGTCTGAACGCACCCCTTTGAAGTCAGCAGATGTAATAACTTCAACGAAACACCAGAGGTCTATGCACTCTTTATGTTCTGTGTCCTGCTGTAACATTCAAAGAATTTGTTCAGAGATGTTAGAAGCTGAGTTAATAGTCTCTTTATTCCAGTTTTCTACTTTGAAACTATTTATACTATAGTCAAATTTAACATTTAATCCCACAAAGGATTGTTAAAGGACTGACTGTATGGCCAAATTATGAACAGTGAAAAGACTAAAAACCCACAATGGAGCTAAACGCATAAACAGAAAAACAACAAGGGTTTATTTTTAGATGACTGCACGGCATAAAAAGGAAAAACTGTCACATTTACACTGCAGTGGACTTTCTGACCAGCTTCAGCCAGCATCTTCAACAAGTGTTTTCTATTTTTTGCTTCAGCATTGAGACACCCCTACACATGTTCATCTCTGAAGGCATAGTCAACAGGAAGAATTAAATGTATTGAATGGTCTGGTGAGCCATTGTAAATGAAAGTCCAATAAAAAAGGACTTTCGTGTACTTTGAAATGAGATGTAACTTTGTAACAGAGAGACTGAGAAACATGAATCCCATTCTGTCATTTTATTTCTATCTATAAAGTCGTATCCCAAACTTCACCCCTGAGCTGTAAGCCATCGCTCCCCCCACCCACCACCACCCTTTTGTGCTCCAGAGCGTTCACCCCACAGCCTCCCTCCCCCACCACCATTTTGTCATTTTCAACTCCAGGTGAGGCTCAAGTTGTGAAAGGCGGCAGGTCAGGATGGCATCAGCTCCAGGATCCTGAGGTGCTGCTCAGATCAGCTGTGTGGCATCATGGGGCACATGTTCAACCTGAGCCTGACGTTGGTGAACATACCACAGCTGTGTAAGACGTCCTGTGTGGTTCTGGTGCCAAAGGTCAAACATCCACAGGACCTCAGCAGCTACATGCTGCTAGCACTGATGAAGACCCTGGACAGCTTGGTTCTCACCCATCTCTTGGTGCAGTTCACCAACCAGCCTGGCATCAAGGAGGATGACGTCATAACCTGGCGCCCCACAGGGAACAATGCTGGCACCACTCCTCTTCACTCTCTAAGACTTCAGACTGCAGACTTCTCCTCTAGCTCCACTCGCTGCCACCTTCAGAAGCTCTCTGAAGACTCTGCCGTAGTCGGACAGATGGTGGAGTCAGTTCACATCCCTGCTGTTTTTGAACACTTTTCCTGTATCCTTATAAATAATCTCTTCTTGCTTTTTACACAGAAATATACACAATTAATTTGCACATTTTCAAAATTGTCCTACTTAGTTGGTCACTGGAATCTGAGAATGCCTTTTTTAAATATTTCATATTAATAATATAATCATTTTATTATGTATTATTTTTGTTGTTATTATGTCAGAAGTTTCTCTTAAATTTCTCTTTATTGTACAGTTTCTTGTTTTTGTTCAATTTTGCCTTCCATTAATGTGTATAACTCTGCTGCTGGTAAAACTGATTATCCACTAAGGTGCACTCTATTCTATTTTATTTTATTTTATTTTATTTTAATTCTATTCTGTTTTATTCTATTTTATTTTATTTTATTTATTTTTATTCTATTCTATTCTGTTTTACTCTATTCTATTTAATTCTACTGTATTATACTATTTCTGGGTTTGTTATTAGTCCTCTCAACTTTCGGACATGATCATAAAGTAACATCCACTGAGAGTTTAGTTTTATGTCTCCTTCTCACCCTCCAATGTCTCATTTTGTGCCTCTTTGCTGTCTGACTGAGGATATTGGTCCTGCAGAAAAGCAGCATGCCAGTAAGGCTCTTCCATGGGGGAAGGGCAAAGGTGAAGAAGTACAGGCCATCTGTCTCTACCGGGAGGTAACTCGAACCTAAACCTGACCCCGGAGCAGAGCCATTACAGTGTAATGTGTATCTCTCTGTCTGTTCTGGAAGACTCACAATGAGACCAGTCTTGTTGAGTTACCCTCCTTGAACATAAGGCAAATGCCTGGGAAAGCCTCCAGTGCTCTCTGGGATGAAGGTGAAAAGATTCAGGGTTCCCACTATAGAAAATCAAGCATGAACCATATATAGGCGTCACTATGGTGTCATCAATAAAGTCTTCATGAAAATCGTTACGCTGTATTTAACTGGTTATTTGGGAACGAAGTCTGCAAAAAATCTTTTCTGTGATATTGTCACAATTGTAAACAGCAGGTTTGCTGAACTGGAACGTAAACCGTAATCATATGCTTTGGTCAGTTCAGACTTCAGCTGGAGACACCATATGATTATTTTTGCACGATTTAGGCAGAGATGATTGTAAGGTTTAGTCAGCACAAAAAGTCTTTTAGTGTGAAGGGAGGTGAAGACCAGAGTATAAGTGTGAGAAGGGAACTGATCCGATGTCAGTTACAGTCAAAGTGTTTGAATTTTCATAACTAAATCTGGACGTGATGAGGTACTGCAGTACATGTGAACTGATTATGACCCAACTGCATTTGTGTTGCCAACAGCCAATGAAAAATATGACACATCAGCTGTAAGAGGGTTTCTTTCTTTGCTGGTTTGACAACTTTATTTGTAGCAGTACAACATTTTAAAAATAACCACAAAAAGAAGGTATAACATAAACTATCATCTAATTTCCTTGAATCCAGCCCTAAGCACTTTATCTTCGATTTGTTTGGCCATATTGTCTGTATTGACAGGCAGATGTTCAATTCGTAACAGCTCCAACTCCTCGCTGGGGAAGACCTCCCTACTCAGTGTAAATGTACTGCTGTCCTCTCTCCACAGACTCTTCAGCTGTCAGAGCTCCATCCTTCTTCAGCCCCTCTTCGATACCCTCAGCCATGCCTTTGGTGTAAGGCATTCCGGGCTTATTCTACTTGCCGTTCTGGCCGTGTGCTCAAGCACAGGGTTCTGGACTAGCTATGGACTCTTCTATGTTTTTAGGGGTTCTGTGGCGCCTCAAGGAGGCTCCACTCTCAACCAGACAACAAGTTGTTTCAAATTGAAAAGTCTGTAAAGAAATGAGGATTTTTGGCACTTATTGTTGCTCTGCTGTTCTCAGTTGGAGTTGAGGAAACGAGGTGATCAAATCTAGCTCCTGTGACGTTGTTCTTACTCTCCCACCACCTTTACATTTACAATAAATGCAGTAAGGGATTTTCTTTGGGCAGGCGGGAAACCCAGATTTAAGATGATTGAAAGATATGCTCCCAAAAAAATAAGGGAGACTCTTCCTTCCTGATGTAAGATTAGTTTGATCTGTTCTTTGAAATGACTGAGATCACAAACTGAATAATAAAAAGAAAGATGTAAAGCCAATCACTGAGTACTGTTGTGAGGTCTAAGTAAAGGTTTATAAAACTGCTGAGATGGATGGCTTCCCATTCCCCAGCCAGGATGTTGGTTTCTCTGAGATGACCAGAACACCCAAACTGACCCTACAACTGTAGAGTGGGGTTGAAGTCCAGACTGCAGCCATAATGCCAGAAAGTTCTGGAGCTAGTTTCTGATAAACCTAGCTGTCTGGGTGTGAGTTTGGGTCGAGTTTGGTCCCAAACAGAGGAGATGTGGAATAAACTCAGATTGCTTCCAGTAAAGAAAAGCCACGTTTTCTTGTGAGAGAGAAAGAGGCTGTAAAAAGCCTGTTGGCATTTGCAGAGTATTTAGGAAGTTTTTATTGGAAACAACCCACATACTTAACTTTGCTGCTCCACTCACAAATGGGTTTTCCTGACAAACATAGCTCGGATTGAGGGCACATAAACAGGTTCTCCAATGGTAAAAGATTTACTGGCAGCAGACAGTCAGCCAAACAAAAAACTTCTTTACATTTGGCTACAAGTGAATTTTTTTCTTCTCTATGCCTTCACTGGTGACATTTTGAATTTGTTCAACAACAGAAAGCCATCAGCTTAATCCCTCTAGAAAAAGATGACGACTTAGTCAGCAGTCCAAAGTCTTTATTTAGTCACAGTGGCCTAGAAATACAATCATTTGATGTTGCACATGTAAACTCTTGATTAGGGATATGTGCCTTGCATGGACACAGTTGACATTCATCCACCAGCGAGTTCACGGCATCATTAACCCACCGACAGCGATGAATGTGAACTGGAATCCTGCAGTGTGAAAGCTTTGTTAAAGTAGCAGACAGCTGAATGAATCGTTAGGCAAAGTGAAAATATAACCTACCTTCAGGCGTAAATCAGGACACCACTTACAGCCTACAGGATCAACATGGCCAAAAGACCATGATACCAAAAAACTGTTACCAAAGAAACAAAGAAAAGCATACTTTGCCTTCCATCAAAGCAATAGCAGAAAGTGTTTGAAAAGTGAAGCAATAAAATAATTTCACATAAAGATGTTAAGGTTGAAGTTGCAAGAGTTCACACCTGATGTGTGTGTGTCCGTGTGTGTTTAAATTTGACCTGATAACACAACATTAAAGTAAGTCTGGGCCTGAAACTGTAATGGATTTGGACTCAATTCTGTTATCTTCAATCAGATATGAATTGAACTTTTCTGCCTGAGAAAGAACGATGAAGAGAAGTGATGAACGAAAAAATAAAACTGAACTGAATGATACCAGATTTATTAGTAATATATTGAAATGAGTTAATTTTAGTCAGATTGATTAGTAAAATAAAATAAAAAAATATATATAAAATTATTCAAATAAATAACATTTTGAATAAAAGGAAACACATCAAGCAGAACCACAGATATGTGCATTGAATACTCAAAGTCCAGGAGACAGTGGAGCACATTAAACCCCCAGACAGGTAACACATTTCCTTAATGGTCAATGTGGAGGCTTTACAAGCATAAAAAACAGCATAGACCACAAAAACAGAAAGAAATGACCTCAAATCATCTCTTATCTGACTTGAGGACAGTGATGACTAATATGGAAGTAAGTGCACACAAAAACACATGCAGAAAAAGAGCTAGTAGCTACGAGCGCGAAGAAATATTTTAGCTAGGCATGTCATGGAATGTCATTCCATGCATGGAATGCCACTGCTAATTTTAGCCCTCGGACCTGTGTTTTAGAAGCAAAGGTTGCAGCCTCTGCTTGCTCTTGAGTTGCAGATGATGGCTGCGATGCGGCACACAAACCGACGGGAGCTCAGGAGACAGGGTACACTCAACAGTCGATGGTTTTTTCCAGAGCTACAAACTCACCGACAGCGTTGAATGTTCCCCACAACTTGAACAAGTGAGTCTGACAGCAAACTATCAGCCGTCACCCTCACTGTTCCGGGTGACGGCCATGATGAGAACCACGCAGGAGGAACCTGTGGAGGAACACAAGAGCTTGGCAGGTGAAGACAGAATGAAGAATGAAGAATTTATGGGCAAGAAAGGTAAATTACCTCAAAATGTATTTCTAGAATAGAAGCTACCCGTATTCACCGTGTCCTGCCTACATAGTCTTGTACTAGGTCAGTTTTGTTGACGATTAATTTCATGATTTTCTTTGTGAAAGATTTTGGCTTAACAAACTAAACATGTAGGGTGTTTTTTCTGTATTTTATAACATCATCCAATTTTCTGTAGTTCATAAAAATATTGCAATGCACTATTTTTAATTTTACTTGTTCACTATATTTTGTTTAATAAACAAAAAGTAAAGACAATAATGTATTTTAAAAAAAAATTAACTGTCCATACACAATAGGGCTTCCATTTTAGATATAAAGTCAACTTAAAAATATGTCTATGGAACAAAGTTTAATTATTTATAATTACTAAAAAAGCCCCCAAACCTGCGCTGCACTTAAAAAAAATTAGTAATTATTTCCAAAATTCATCTCTGAGTTTAACTAATTGACAGGAATGAGTGACCACTACATTTTTGTAAATGTAAGTTACAAAGTTATAGTGAATAAGAAGATCTGTTTCTGACCAATTATTGGGCAACCATTTGTGTACTTAAATGCCTAAATACAATAATTGTTTGTATCTAGACATGTCAAACATGTTTCTTCGTTATTGTAGAATATAATTATGTAGGATTATTTTTCCCTTTATTAGATAAACATAAACAAGTGAGATGTGAAAATACTTCTGTCTCACTTGTTTATTATTATCTATTAAAGCGACAATAATAAAATACAAAAGAAACCTGTGACCCACTGAATCCCCCTGCAAAACTGGCTCATCTCTCCTGCATTATCTTTATCTTATGAATACCAGGCAGCAGGTCAGAAAACTCATGAAAAAACTCGACAATCGGCATATCAGAGGCCAGGTGATGGTTGACAACATTCTGAGATTTAAAGATCTGGAGTGAACATGTTTGGGAAAAAAAATTACAATCTTCAAATATTTATTTTTTTCTTGTGTATGTTGCTGCTCTGTATTATCTTATTAAATAAATCAGTAGCTCCACCTCTCTTCTTCTCTCACTTTGAAAGTTAAAGCTGGAAGAAGCTTCCATGTTTTCATTAAGAACAGAAAGTTTAGTTTGTTTTAACAATAAGATCATTCAGTAAAACGGACCTTTCTGGTAAATATCTCATTGAATAATGTTCATATTTAGTTAGTTATCTTTATAGGTTTAACTGTATGCAGCTGGCATAAAACGGTATGATGAGACGTAATCTTTGTTCATTAATGTAACATCTGTAAAATATTCACAATGCTTCTCTTTTTCCACTTTTTATAACCTTGCAGCCTGATTATCCGGTTACTTCAAAAATTCATCTCTGAGTTTAACTAAATGATAGAATTGAGTAAACACAAATATCCAGTTATAACAACATATGGTAAGTTTTGCAATTGCAATGTTTCCATTAAATAAGAAACATAATTAAAATCACACATCAATGAAACTGTTCACATGCCAAGTCTTTAAAAAAAAGCCTGACAGCCCATCAGCACCCTATCACTTCCTGTCAGCTTCTTCATCTTTTGTGCCAGTGGTAACATCCAGTTATTCACTGATGTGATGCAAAAATAAGTGTTTCTATTGTAGCTTTGCAAAATACACTCATTTTGATATGGCCAAAAAAAAGCCCACCTCATCGTAACACAAAAACTTTTGACCAAAGAAACATTTTTTGATAAAAAGGTTTTGTGCTGGAGACGCTGCAATGGTGCAGGGGTAAAGAAAACCCATGAATGGAGGCCTTAGTCCTCCATGCGGCTGTCGCAGGTTCAGGTCCTGACCTCTTGGTCTTTGCCACATGTCTTCCCCCTCGGTCATACCCACTATCCTCTCTGACCACTCTCAAATAAAGGCCTCTGAAGTCAATAAAACCATTTTGTGAAAGGTTTTGTGCCAGGATGAAGTGGTTTGTTTGGATAGATGGATCATAAAGAACTGCAATGGAAACACTTTGTATACATCACACAAGGTACTTGTTCAACAATTGGATGTTACTACTGGCGGAAGCAAAGAAGAAGACAGTAGGAAGTAGTATTAGGATGACAGTTTGTTTTTGTTTTCATCATCACAGTTCATAAAGAGTTGTGTGTCATTCCAACATATTGAATCCATAATTCTTCTGTAAAATCAAAAACTACAATTTTGACAAATCGCAGCATAAGTAGCTGCTCCCAGGGAGGCGTCTCCTCTGATTGGCTGATAGATGATGAGCGCTACATCTGTAACTGTTCACATCTGTCCCTGCCTTTTAATAACTTATCATATGAACAAACTTATTTATGTGTTATTTTAATTTAATCTCTCATTAAATAGAAACACAGCATAAGTGTGTTTTTTTCAACACTAGCAGAATTTAGACCAAGATTTGTGCACACTTGTAATGGAAACACAGCTAATGAACATCTTCATGAAGACCAAGGAATCTTGGTCTTCTGGCTCTTATTCCATAAGAGCCAGATTCCTTGGTCTGGAATCTGTGAGGCTGGATGGAGCTAAATCAGGACAATCCAGGAGGAAAAAACCTGTTAGAGGCTCCAGATTACCTGAGATGAGGTTTACCTTCCAGCAGCACAACCACCTTGAACATCCAATCAGAGATATTATGGGATGGTTTAGATCAGTTTACCTCACTCAGATCAGGATCCTCATCCCCCCTCAGAGTATGATAGGAATTTACTGATAATACCACTTTAGGTCCATCTCAGAGTGGCATATTGTACATACAGATCTCCTAATCCATGAACTGCTCATTTATAGTATTCCTATCAATTTTGATAGATTAATTTCACAGTGTTTGTTCTGGGTTTTTCACTACAGCATTGTGAATTACCATAACACCGGTTATGACTCAACATTTCTCACCTGGTCTTGGCCATTTGGGTGGCTCATGACAGCACAGGATTCCTCTCCCAGATGAAGCTGAAGCACAAAATAAATAAAAAAGAAACAGTACATTTTTTGAAAATAAACTATTATAATTAGAAATAATGTTAAAACTGCAGCACTGAACATGACTAGGGACCATGTTGCTTGTATTTAAACAGTTTGTTTTTGCTGCTGTGCAGTATTCAATCAATGTTTTTCTGATCAAATTTCTGTCAGTTTGAGATCATTAGGAAAGAATTCACAGTTCTTTACTTTTTCCACATTAGATGTCCCAGCCTTCTTCCAACTTGTAAGTAAATTTATCCCATTCTTCAAAATTCTACACACAAATGTCTGACTGCGACAAGGTAGAAAAAAGGTTTTTGAGATTTTTGCAAATGTATCTAAAATATAAAACTAAGAAATCACATTTATGTAAGTATTCACGCCATGAAGATCATAACTGACTCATCAGAGATTTCCAGCTTGATTTAAGCTGGAGATGTTTCTCCAGCTTAAATCAAGGCGTCAATATATATATATAAAAAGTTTAGATTTTTTTTTAATTCCACATTTCATCATGTATTTTTGTGTAGAATTCAGAAGAAAGGGATTAAATTAAGACAATTTAGAATTAGGCTGGAACAGAACAAAGTGTGGGAAAAGTGAAGCACTGAATAGTTTCTGGATGAAGTATATAGTGATGAACAGAACAATAAACATTTTCCACCTTGGTTGAAAACCTTTTTCTCTAGCTTTCATATAATAAGATTTTTTTGTGAATCTTTTTTGAATGCAAAATGAATATATTTTGCATTTTGTAGTTTTTATCTATCTATCTATCTAGCATCAACTTGTATAGCAGGTCAGTGTATAAATATAAAAAAATACATACATATAAAATTGGTTTTGAATCAAAAATGTTTATCTTGTCTATATATTGTTTTTTGATTAAAATTGTATTAATTAAACACATTAAAAACAGCAAAGATTTTTGTTGCTCAGATCAAATGTATATTTAATCACTTAGAGGCAAAAAATGACAAATTATTTATGTTATTTAGGTGATAAATAATATTTTGATTAAGATGCGATTCATTTCTATTAATTAAAGATGGACCCTGCAATTAACTCAATGAAACATTTTAATCTTTTCCCACTACTAACTATAACATGATATGAAGCTCAAAGCTCAACAGTGTATTGATGTGTTATAGAAGACAAACGTTCAGAACATTTAGAGAATAAATGACATGATTCTGTTCTGCGATGCTGCCAGAAAGCTTCCTGAACTCTGAGATGATCTCAATGTAATTCTGATCAATGTTTTGTTTGTCAACTTTGAGTTTCCAGCAAAATTTGTGTTTTATGTTCAGTCCTGCAAAGTCTTGAAAGCGGTGATGCTTCCCACTCAAAGAGTCAGTGCTGTGGAGTCGATGGAGCAGGGATGGAGGAGCCACGTGGCTTAAAGTATGAGGAGGTGTTTGGAGGCGGGCTGGGCCAGGGTATGGTGAGGCAGGGTGGGGTGAGGCAGGGTGGGTGACAGTGGGAGGTAGGGCGGTGCTGAGTGTCTGGTCAGGAGGAGTGTTGATTGATTCCAGGCTCTATATTTTCCAGACAGGCTGAATGCTTAAGGTCAAAGGTTGCCTACTCTTGTTTCCTATGAAAGAGAGGCTGTGTGTGTGAGTGTGTGTCACTGTGAGTTCATGTGGAGCAGTAAATATGAATGTGTGTTTGCTTAATTTCACACTGAAAGCCGGTTTTGTATGTTTTTTTCTTTTTTTCCCAGATTAGATTAAACTGAGCAAGAGGCGCAACTGAACTACAGGAAGGAAGGCGACATGAGCCTCATTAATGTTAAAGTTCCTTATTTCTAAATTACAGGGTCTTTTAAAGGGACAGTATAATGTGTTTTCCAGGCACATGATGCCTGATATATGTATATACACACCATAAATATATATAATATATGCTGTATCTGTCAAATATGATTTAAAACAAACTTGACTTTCTAATTGAACTCCTTGAAATTGGGTCTCTGTCTCTTTAAAAATTCTTGCTCTTTCTGAAACTCCGCCTTCAGGAAGTCATCCCAACTTGGCTCCTAGCTGAGTGGGCGACGGGGGTGTGTGTGTGTGTGTGTGGGGGGGGGGGGGGTTGTTCTGTGAGTCTGAAGATTGGAAGCTGCAGCACTGAGGAGGAGCTTTGTCCTTAAAGGCGGGGCTAGGTCCCCCCAAACGTTTTGCACATCTGAGTCGTTGCCATGGAGATTGAAGGATTTCTCAAACATGCATGAAAGAATCAAAGGAACACTCCAGACATGTTTTTGATGAGGGAATAATATTACAACATGATGTAAAGGTAAAAAAAAAAAAGTAAATTTTTACATGACACTACCGCTTTAGGAGAAACTTTTAAAAAGTTCTAATTCTATACCTTTTGGGAAAATAATTCAAGATGCTTTAAAAAAAAAAGAAAATGGAATGAAAAAATAACAGACCTGAACTGCTCGACCATGTGGCTGGACATCTTGCTTCAGGAGCCGAGGAAAAAAACTAACAAACACAAAAACAAACAAACATTATTTTTAGCTCCTGGTGCTGCAGCTTGAATAAATCCTGACAGCTTTGATCTTCCATAAACCTCAGTGGTGGGTGAAACATGGAGGAACTACATCACAAACCACTGAGAGATAAAGATGCTGACCGGCTCAGGGAGCAGCTGCCCAAATAAAGATCTAACCCCGCCGATCAGGACCCACGCCACGCATGCAGCAGCATGTGCAGGCTGCATGTAATGCACCGACGCAAATCTGGTGCATCTACATGTGAGCACGGCTGTGTGAGAGAAAGGAGGAAGGATAAAGAGAAGGGGGGAGGGGTGGAGGCAGAATGGAGCAGGGAAGGGTGCGAGACTGAGTGAGTCCCCCCCCCCACCCCTCCTCCTCCCATCACTCTCCCACTCGTTGCCCCTCCCCCCACCAGGGACTTGAACCCATGACCTCACTGGTGAACGAGTTCAAGGGAGGCACCCACGCTGCTGCTGCTGCTGCTGCTGGGGATGTGTGTGTGTGAGTGAGTGAGAGTGTGACCTCAGCCGAGTTCAGCGGTGTGTGTGCGTGTGCGTGCAGAGACGTGTTTATTTTGGGGTTTTGTCAAAAACTGATTCTCACAACTGGAGGTTTGAGCGAGAAAAGGAAGAGCTGCTGAAGTCTTCCTGGGAATTTCTACTCACAGTTCTTCTGTTTCTGATCACTGGTTTGAAATGTGACAAGAATTTGATATGTGTGTGTGGATGTGTGTAACGCCTCTGGTTTTGGCTAACTGCTGGGTTTGTGAGTGTGTCTGCATCCTGATACCTGCCCCAGACTGGATCAATACTCTAATCTAATTGTCATTCTCTTGCGTTGTTGCAGTCGGCCATTCAGCTCACACAGCATGCGGGTCGGCACGCCTTTCTACTCACACACACACGCACACACCCCAGCATGCATTAAAAAAAAGCAAACAAACAACACACACATTCACAGCAAACCGACATGAGACATGATGAATGAGAATCCAGCAGTGTGGTTGCCATGTTAGCCTTGTTGTTCTCCGCTCCATCCTCCCGTCTCTCTGGGCGTTCCTCCTCAGCGTTGCATCATGCACGCCCTTCAGTGTGGGCAAACACTCGCTGACACCCTGTCACATCACACCAGCCTCTCCCAACCGAGGTCCGGTGAAGAGGGAGGATGCTGGGGGACGCTTCGGAGGCACAGCACCAGAACCAGAACCAGAGCTGACTCACCTTCTGCATCAGCCTCTGCTTGAGCAGCAGTGCCTCTTTCCTCATTTTCCTTTTTGACTCTGATGGACTTCCATCCTGTCTTCCTCTATCCCTTCTTCTCTTCGTCTTCCTCCCCTTCTTCCTCCTCCTTTGTCGTTTAACACTCTCTTTCCTTTCCTTTGCTCCGGTCCGCTGTTCTCCTCCCGCTGCGTTAAACTGGAGGCTGTCTGCTGAGAGACTGAGCATAGGAATAGGAAGTACAAACCAGGACACGCACACACACTCTCAGACACACACGCAGGCTCTGTCAGTTTGAATGAATACTGTGCACACTTGGCTTGTCTCTCCTCCCCCTCTCTCTTTCTCTCTCCCCTTTTCCTTCTCTCTGTCTACCAGACACCCCTCCTCCACTCCTTTCTTGCTCTGGCCTCCTTTGCTATCTCCTCCCTCCCTCTATCCCTCCTTCCGTTCCTCTCTCTCCCTCCCTCACTGTTTCTGCTGCTACCCTTCAAACATGTTCACACTCCAAGACAGACGTTATAGAGCTGCACTGCTACGCCACTCACCACACACACACATGCACACGCCCGCACACACACAGCGTCTCATGGGTGGAGGTTTGTTGTAGACCCGAATGCAGAGATGAGGTGGAGAGGAGCATGATGAAATGAAGGTTTAATAATAAACTCAGGCTGATATTAATAGCATCAACAATAGCAGAGGATCTGAAAACTAACTCACTAACTGACTGACTGACTGATTGATTGACTGAGCCAAGGAGTGTCTATGCTTGGAAGCTGGATTACAGAATGCAATACATATGAGCAAATGAACAGAGGAGGAGCAGGTACAGGAGGGCAGGCGGCCAACGCCCTGAGGGACACCACAGAGTGAACCAGAAGCCCCTGAAATAAATCAGTCAATCAAAAACAATCAGAAATACAAACATGGACACAGACAGAAACTCCAAATGCTACAGTTTGTAACACTAACTAGTCACAAATAATAAGTGGGTCCAAATAAATTATCCAAGTAAATTTATTACGTTTATTGAGTAGACCAGACTTAATAAACGTAATTTATTACGTTTATAATTACGTAATAAATTACATAATTACGTAATATATTACGTTAAACATTTGTTTATATGTGTTTAATGTAAACAAATGTACATTTTTTTTTACATTAAACAAATGTAAATATAGTAAGTTTGCCAAAAGTACCAGTACCTGCTGTAATCACCATGGTAACGCCAACAAACTGGCCTGACCCTTACCCCACAGTGAACCACTGAAACCTAACCCTTACCCTAACCCTAACCCTAACCCCAAACCCACCTGCAGGTGGAGACGACGGGGGATGAAGAACCTTCTACACCACCTCTCCCGCCAGAACTACAAATCTGCACACCGACGAAACATCCTAATACACCTAGAAAACATCAGGACTGGAATCTCCACATAAAACAGAAATCTGTGATAGTGGGAGATTCAAATGTAGCCAGAATGCCACCATTTGCAGCTAAAAGTGTCCAGATTGACAGCTTTCCTGGAGCAAAATGGTGCCATGCTGAGACCATCCTGATCAAGGCCACCACTGATTTCACGGTAGAGAAGCTTGTGTTTTCTTTTTGTTTGTGTAACAGGTCACAGAGGGACAGGAGAACACCGGTGGCCGAACTGAAAAGAGCATTGGAGACGGCCCAAGACCTCTTCCCAGAAGCGCGGATCTTCGTGCCGGTCATCAACTTTTCCACAGGGCTGCCTCACAAGGAGCAGGGAATGCTGCAGCATCTGAATAACTTTATTACAGGTCTGAAGAACCACATTCCCGCTCTCTCACAGGATCTGTTTCATACAGAAAGAGATCATGTCCATTGGACTAAAAACACGGCAATGTACATGCTTAAACATTGGAGTGATTATGTAAACTAGACATCCCCATAAGCCCATTGATACGGGAGGGGGTGAAAAGTGTCATTAATCTATCCAAAAATTTCCAGCTTTCGGATGCACAATGTACTTTACTTAGTAAGGGACTAAATTTCATTCCCACTACAGGTTACAGCAAGGAATTAAGATTTCAATGTAAATTTGACATGCAACAATACCATCGAAGGGTTAAATTAGCTTTATATTATAAAGATAAATCTATTTCAAAGCCTCAGCCCTTCACTCCAAAGTCAGATTGGACGCCTTCTATGGGCCAACTTCCACCTCAAATGCTTACCCTTATCAGGGCTGATCAGGATTTCTTTCAAAATCATGTTAAGCCTATTAATGTAAAATCCAATCTTACTCCGGAGGAACTTAAAGCTTTAAAGGAACTAAAAAATAATAAAGATATTATTATCAAACCAGCAGATAAAGGTAGCGCTATAGTTATATTTGATAGAGATCAATATCTACAGGAAGGATATAGACAACTGAATGACAACATTTATTATTCTAAATTGAAAAAACCTATTTTTTTGGAAACTATCCCTATGGTGGAAAAAATTATTAACAATTTACATATAAAGAAATTTATTAATATTAAACAAAAAAGATATCTCTTAGGTTCAACTCAACCGAGGGCGAGGCTCTTTTATTTGTTACCAAAGATCCACAAAAAACCTGCCAGTTGGAGCGTCCCATTTCAGGTGCCTCCTGGCAGACCAATAGTTTCTGACTGTGACAGCGAAACTTATTTCACAGCAGAATATTT
>CAEGAG010185391.1:0-20390 GCA_903067065.1 Brachyrhaphis terrabensis
GTTCACACCTCCGCAAACGAACCGGACCTTCTAGACAAATAGATTGGAGTTGGATTAAAGCCGACTGAACAGGAATGCATCCTTACTCTTCCTCTTTTCCTTTTCTTTCTACAATGACCTTAATGTGTCACAATCATCTCCTCTAAGACCTGAAGTAAGAGCCTTCAACCAAGCCGGTGGATGAGTTTCGCTCTCCTCCTCTTCCTCTGCTCTTGTCACCATCTCTCAGTGGGACTTCATGACCTCCACCTCCGTCCTCACCTGAACAATCAGAGAGGCGCTGAGCGGAGCTCCCTCTGCATGCAGCAGGAGCCGAGGTGAGAATGAGAAGGTTGATTTATTCCTGAAGCAGATTGGAGATCTCTGACTTGTCAGGTTTATGCTGCTGCTGCTGCTGCTGCAGCATCACTACGGCTCCACGCCGCTGCGACGGCACGCCAGCAGAAAACAGAGCACACAAGGGCACAGATGGTCCGAGGCTTTCACAGAGAAAACACTCTGCTCTGACGCCATGCACACATCTGAGGATAAAAGCAGGAGGAGAAATGAGGAATCCAGCTTCTACTGTGAATAATTACCGTGGCGACAGGAGAGCCTGTGTTAGGAGGAAGAGCCGCCACCGCTTCGCAGAAACGTAAAAAACACAGAAAAACCTTCATCTGCTTCCTGAGTCCTTCACACAACGACTTCTTTGACTTTGAAATCACAGAAGTAAATGTCAGAATAAGTTTTTACATTTGGCCCGACTCCATCACAGATCCAATCTTCAGATTTTACATTTTTACAGAGTTTTGTTCCTCTGGTAAGGCACAGACCCAGTGAATGGGAAAGTTTGCTACATCAGAACTTATATGTCAAATAAGTTGAGCCCTTTAGTGCATGAACACACCATCTGATGGTCATGCAAATTTTGAACCAACTTTTAAAATGTTGCAAAACGTAGAAAAGGAGAACCAGTCGTGTTTCCATCTATGGGTTTGGAGCGAATCAACCAGGTCATGTAAATCGTAGCGGTAATGAAACAGGAAGTAGAGGCTGGAAACTAGCATGGACCACAGATCCATGCTAGAGGCAGAGTATTCACTATTGGGATCAGGAATATTAACTTGTTGGACTCTGACCGTTGCATCAACAGAAACATATTGATGCTGATTCATTTTTAAAAGCTGTTCATCTCTTTCATTGTTATAAACGTCACAAATTGTGCCGATAAATAAGAACAGAGCAAAAGCCAAACAGCTTCAGAAGAGGCTGGTGAAGACGGAGCGAGAGCGTTGGTACCGTTATCCGGTACCAACATGGACCGAAAGGCTCAGAGAAGAAGAAGAAGTTATTCCAGATTAGAGTTTATAAATGCACACAGGGAAACAGTTTCAATGTTCAGAGACATGAACTGTGATCAGATGAAACTAAAACTTAAATGTTTCATAACCATCATTACTCAATTGCATATTCTAAACATATAACTGCCATATTTCTTTTCTAAAATTACATTTCAATAGCTGCAGAGCGTCTGTAGGAGAGCAGAATGCATCCAGCCTCGTGAGCAACATGATGTTGGTTTTGGCTCATGAAGCCAGACTTGCAGCTTAACTCAGCAATCCAGCATTTATCCCTGAAGATCCCTCAGAATCTGCATCACATTATCATAAAACACTTTCTGTTAGATTTTTAGAAAAGCTACATATTTAATTCATTATATATGACTTGGTCTTCACCAGTAGTCACCTTACCATCAGTAGGAGAATTCATTTTAATCAGGCCGGCCTGCAGCAGACAGGTTCACAGAGAGAACAGGTTTTTATTTCCCGCCGGGACGCGACACAAACAGATGAGTCAACGGCGTAACGCATCAGGAGAACACATGAATGCTGTGTACACACGGCCATGTGCTGCACCCAGGAGGAAACATGCTGCTGGCTGGGATACACTCAGTTTAACAGCTGAATGTCTTTAAGTCATAATACAGACCAACTGAAACCATTTAATGGTTTTTAATCTGTCCTGTTATTATAATAAACTATCTTTATTAAACGTATTAGTGAATCTGACGCTTGTAGCAAAATATCAAACCAAGCAGAGGCGTGATGGAGACGAGGTAGAGACCTAAACTCAGATCCATCAGAAACTCTCCAGTCTGAAATGGTTCACATGAGTTATAGTGAACCTCAGGAATCCTTCCTTAGCCATCAGGCTCACAGCTAAATCAGACTGTTTCAGTCTGAACAGCCAGTTTTCTGATTAAAACTTTGATCTGTTCTGGTTCAACATGTGGAACTAGATCAGATACATATCTAATAGTTTTCAAAGTATCTGCAGTTTGAACATCATGTCTCATTAATCTGATTTGTTGTCAGGATTCTGCATCAGAAGAAGCCAGATGTGATCAATCCAGACGTCAACAATGGCTGAAGCTTCATGTTGTTAGGATCTTCTTCATCCACATGCGGCTCATTCTGGGTCCTAAACCGTTCAGAGATCTGATTGCTGCTGCATTTAGTTAGTAGAATGAATGACAAGAAAAAAATAGGATTTCAGCAGAAAAACTGGAATAAAGCATCAAAAGAAGGTTTCATCTCCACCTTGTTCAGAACAATGCTACAACTATGAATGCCTTGCAGATTTATTAATATCATTACTGACTAAACAGCGCCGGTGTGATGGACAGATGTGTTTCTATTTACCATGAAATTAAAAGGAAAGCAGGAAGTTTGTTATTAGGAGATTAATGCTTCATGTTGTATCTAAGGAGATTTTAATTTGTGCATCAGTTTTCGTCTGTCCTGCCCTGAATCCACTTCAAACTCTAATTGTTGTTGTAAACATCCGATCGGCTCAAATTACTCAGGTTTTCCATTCTGCAGCGCCACATGTCTGAGAACCTTACTGAGCCCACGAACACACCACACTAATGAAGACGTTCGATTCAGAAACGCCATTCAACTTTAATGGAATTCCTTCATTACACACACATGGCCCAGTTCTGGATAATGCTTTACATCTGGGGCCGCTCTCTGCGCTCTGAATATTCATGAGAAACTTTGTGCAGCCAGAGGGAGACAAAACAATCCATTGTGGACCTGAAATGAGCTTTGAGCACATGTACGCGTCGGAGGGCGCTGCGCTGGCGGCTCTGATTGTAGGTAAACCTTTTTTAAACAAGGAGAGAGAAAACTGATCTCAGTCCACCAGGACTCATCAACTATTTATGCTCTGCAAGATGTGAAGATCAAACAACCATTGTGATCAAATTAGCGTCAAACAGAACCTGTTCAGACTTTTATTACTTTACAAAACTAAGTTTATCATTTAGCTCAGATATGAGTTCACTAATCAAACATGAATCAGAGGTCGGTCAGGACGGCGGTGTCCGTCAGATGATGCTTCACCACAAACCAGACGCCCTGAGGGACTCCTCACCAAACGCCCGGGATAAACGAGGCAGCGGATTCATCTCAGGAGAGCAGGTGGCTGAACTGAAGGCAACAAACCAAACTAATTGCACCGGGCTGAGCCAGCATCTGGCCGGCTTGTCAACAAGATGAACGCTGGAGGCAGAATCCAGTCAAATCAAGACGAATCCCTCAGGCAGGTTTCCTAATCCCTCCAAAACTCATTTAGGTTTAATGAGGAGAACAAATATGTAAACATGTTTAAAAGGTTACAGAAAGATTTAAAAATGTTGTTAAAAACCTAATAAATAACCGTTTTAATAACTGCTAGGCAACACATCTTAATTCCTCCCGTTAGGAGCCGCGTTGTCAGGAGGAACCAGCTTCTTCTGACCTGCTGCTCATTTCACCCACAGAGAGCCGCGAGGAAAACGTCAGAGGTCAGGAGACGACCACCCACCTGGAAGAGCCGGCTCATTTTCAGGATGTGAAGATTTAAAGTCCTGTTTTTATATTTTATTCCCTGTAGAAACAATCAGCGTTGGTTTGACTGGATGATTCTTAAACAGCAGAGAAGTTCAGCACCAAGGAGGGTCAGTCTGACGTCACACCGACTGCTAAGGTCACATGCTGAGGTCAGCGCTACGCTAAACACCCACGCTAACCAAGTCTCACGACAACAATGGAAAAGTCAGATAAAAAGCAACATGACGGTTTAAAAACGATCATATCTGATTTAGTCATGGAAGTGGCTCAAATCTGATTTTTTTTTTTTTTACTTGGGTGGAAAATCAGAACTGGTTCATTCAGACTGTTGAGAAAAAGTCAGATATGTGTCACAGTTACAATCCATGTGAACAAAGTCAGAGTGGCTAAAGACAGAGCTGGAAAATAAAACTCAGTTTATGTCACATCATGGCTGCAGGCATCATGACTTGGAGAAATCAGGCTGAAATCCCAGATTATGTTCCTGTTTCTTCCAGTTCAACACAAACTGTTGATGGAAATATGAATCTGGCTTCTACAGATGAAGCCATGCAGAATAAAGAAGCATTAATCTGTTTGTCACTTCCTAAGTGTTGCAGCTTCGTCCTCCAGGATCTCTGTCCGATGAACGGAGCGGTTTGAGCTGAATAACTGCAGCAGAAAGACGCAGCGTGCTGCAGGCAAAGAGCTGCAGCTCCACAAACATCACTGGACTTTGTTTTTCTTCCTTCTGTTTTGTTGAGCATCAGATCCTCGAGGCCATTGTTGGAGCAGCAGGCTGCATCTCTTCAGGTGTTTTCTGATCGTTGTTTCACCACCTGCCCACTTCTTCAGCAGAGCAGGCGCGTCGCTCAGCCACGAGGCGCGGGGTTAAAACAACAGGAAAATAAAAAATAAAATCACCTCTTTATATGTCAGAGAGCAGAACAGGAAGGTTATTTCTAATAAATCACCTCAATAACTAAAAGCTATAAGATCCAGCTTAAACCAAATGATATTCACAGCAGAATTAGATAAAGAGTTGAAGAATTTAAACTGGCCAAGATAAAGAAACCCAATTTCAAGGTCACAGATGAAACAACTTGATGTTTCCAACACCTGGAGGCTTTTTTATCTTAATTTCCTCATCAGTTAAGCTGATTAGAAAGCGGACAGAGTTGTTGGAAGAGCAACGTTCCTGAGGAATCAGAGGTCAAGCGAGCCGCACGCCGACGTGAAACGAATCAATCTGTCAGAGATAAGAGAGGAGCGGATTACAGCTGGGAACTAAATCACTCGGTTCGACCTCCAGAACGATGAGGGAATCCTGGAACTTTTCCAGGAAGAGGAAGAAACCTGACGTCATGCAGCTGAGGACGATTCCTCTCACTGACAGAACGGGTTCCAGCCCGGCAGCCACTGGCCAATAAAACCCAGCAAAACAAAACATCCGTCTGCACAGATGGAAAAAAGTTTTTCCATCAACAGAAAGAGCTGCTGCGTTTCCTCAGGCACCCGGAGCTCAACTCAACTCCACAGATTTAACGTCCTGCAGCGTCTTTAAGATCAGAGTCTGACTGAAGGAGCGAGAGCCGTTATTATTCCAGACTTTGTAATAATTTATTCCTCTCTGCACTTTTGCTTCCAACTTTTGCTCACTTGCATCCCTGCAGTCAGGAAACTCTTCTTCCTGTGGAGAAATCCTGGTGTTTCTTGGTGCAACAGAGTGAAGCACCAGAACGGTTCGGACTTTCTGCTCCGGTCAGAACAACCAGAGAACTTCCTCCGTTTCCTGATTCTCCCCTGAGAGTCTGGGATGAGATCAGCTGCATGGCCTCGTATTAAACTGCATTTATTCACATGTGATCCTCTGCTGTAATTAAAGTGTCCAATCAGCATCTACTTGATTCCATCATCAGGTTCATTTCCACCGCTGCTCCTTCAAACTGCAACAAACTTTAATCCAGATTAAACCTTAAATTGGATTAGAAGTCTGCTGGGTTTAAAGTCATCGGAGAGATTTCTACCTTCAAACATCCAGTGATCTGCAGAAATCAGGATTAACTGGATTAGTCACCATGAATCGATTATTGAAATAATAGTCCACTGATTTAGTAATCAATTAATCAATACCTGGGCTAAAAAAGGCCATTTGGTGAAAGAACAACATTCAGCTGTAATTAAACTAAAACTGTACAAAATTATAGACATTTTACATTTAAGATGATGAGCTAACATCATGTTGATGGATTTTTAGCTGCAGATGCTTCTTTTGCTACAAATGATCAGCTACTCAGTAACAGAATGATGTTATTGAATTTTTGATTATTAAAATGTTTATATATCAATTACATGTTGATTTGCATATTTTAATTTAATTCTGGTATTGCACAACAAAAGATAAACAATCTGCAGAGATCTGTCTGGTTGTGAGAATTTCCTCCGGATGAATGAACAGGAAAACGGATCAGATGCCGTTTGGAAACTTTCAGCTCCTGAAAACAGAAAGTTTTATTCCAGCAGCAGTTTTAGTTCTGCTACGTTCCCTATTGTTGCATTTAATTCATTCTATTTTATTTGCGTCCACCACAAAGCATTTCCGTCAGGTGTTTGCTAGTTGCTGCTGGCTAGTCTGAAGGAGCTTGAAGGCGTTTTTCACAGGTTAACGGTTGCCATGGACATTAAAGGATTTCTCTAGCATGCATGAAAGAATCAAAGCAAAACTCCAGGAATGGTTTTGATGAAGGAATAAATTTAAAAGAAGTTGGATTTACATTCTGCCCCTTTAAAGATCTGAATGGAGGAAATAAAACCGTTTTTATTGGCTGAGTTTGTTTCATGAGAAGAGGAGGAGGAAGAGTTTCCCGTCCGGCAGAGCAGCATATGGAAGCGTCTCCTGTTCGCTTGGTGATACATGAGCTGTGACAAACGTGACCCGCAGACGGACTCTTACAAACGGGCATGCAGCCATGGACATGTCCATATGCGTCCACTCTGACACACACACACACACACACACACACCCCCTCACACACACACACACACGGGGCAGTGAGGTGTCAGGCCGAGCTGCAGCGCCTCGTGGTTCTGCTCCATCACAGCAGCGCTTGTCGCCTCATTAACCTCCTCAGACTCGGTCAGCGCTGCAGTCAGCCCGACTGAAACAGGTTCTGTTCATTATTGAGTCCGAACCTCAGAATGGAGACTGCTAGGGAATCACATCCACTCCTGATGAGCTGAGACTCACACCTTTTCCACCTGCTGACAGCAGAAATTCAGCGGTTCGGTGGCTACAGCTGAAAATGTTCCGTCATTTCGGCCGTTGTGCCAAATGTCCGGCGCGGTCGTCTGGCTGCAGAGGAACCATGTGACTCCATGCAGGTGCAGAGGGAGGAAGGGTCTCTGAGCCGGACCGCCCTCCGTCTGCCGCTCTGCTCTGCACCGCCTCAAAAATCTGCTCCACTCTGATCACTCTCCCAAAACCAACATTATTTATCAGAACCTTCCAGTCCACACCAGAATTAAACATAAAACTCAAAGTGTTGGCAGAAATATTCTAAATTTAAACTGCATGTTGCTCAATTTTTAAATCTGTTCTGAAAAAATGAATTGAAATCATCTGATTTTCCTCCTGTGTGCAGGAGACACACAAACGTTTCAGGAGTTTAACTGCAGAAATAAAGTTTTAATGTCGTTTATTTAATATTCCTACTGAAGCCAGAGACTTAGATTTCTTCAGGGTCTGAATGTTCAGCTGGTTTATGACTTTTCAACAATAATTCTCATGATTTAGTTTCTTACCTTCTTATTTAAGTAAACTTGCAAAATCAATATAAACAAACTGGTTCGATTTCAGCAAAATGGCCACAAGAAGAAGAGATAAATCAGGATGTAATCACCCCAAAGTCAGGAATCAAACCATCAACTTCTGCCCACATTCCTCCTCCTATAACTACCATGTTGACTTCCTGCAGTCAGAGTTATGGCTAGAAATAAAGAAAATAGCTAAAAAGTTTATTTCAGGAAAAAGGCTAATGCTAATGCAGTGGCCCCATCAGCTAATGTTTACTAATGTTAATGCACTGACTTCTGATGTTTACTTTGTGGCCCTTGGTTACCAGAAAACGCTCTCATCTCTTAGCAACAGATTAACAACAAATATTGTTATTGTTCAAAAAACATAAGATTTCTTCTGCTCTTTTGAAAAACTTATCTTAACTACTGACTATTTAAGAATTGTGCAGAAAAGTGAAAATGTTTTTGTTTTTTTGTCATTGGTGGTATATAATATAAATATATATACAATTATGATATGAATATATATATGAATATTACAAAACAGAAATTCAAAAGTAAAAATCAGATTTATACTTTGTGGCACTTTGCCAAAAAAAAAAAGCCAATTTCTTAACAAATTAGTATTTTGCATTGCTATGCAACAAATTGCATTGCATGGAAGGCATTCCAATGCTCTCTTATGGCACGCCCCAATAATATTTGGTTATAAAGTTATTTAATAAGAGGAAGACATCTGAATCAGGATTTCACATTCTGCTCAGTTCAGAATAAACCACACTAACATCTGAGCTGATGGGTTTGGCTTTCTGCAGTTTCCTCTGAGCAGGTAAAACCAAGATGGCGGCGAATCCCCGCTCTCTGCTCCAGTGAGTCATCAGGATGAGCGGCGTCATGCGTCCTCCACCCATCGCAGCAGATGAGGCGTAGTAAGGAGGCCAACACACAGTGGAGTTCCTCCACTTTCACTGCAGTCTAAATGGAGCGTAATGGGCCCATTCTCTCTCTCCCTCCTTGTTTTATCTGCTCCGTCACCCTCCACCCTGCCTCCACCCTGCCTCCACCCTGCCTCCACCCTGCCTCCATTCCCTCCACCCTGCCTCCATTCCCTCCACCCTGCCTCCACCCTGCCTCCATTCCCTCCACCCTGCCTCCATCCCCTCCTCCACCCGTCTCCCCTGATGATCCTCATTTCTCAGCGAAGGACTGAACTCCTTTATCCCCCAGAAGCAGATAATTAATTAACTCTAGCTCCGGTTAGCTGCTCCACTTCAGGCTGCAGGTTTTGTAGATCTATTGGCACCGTTTTCTAGATTGTAGCTCTAGAATATGACAGCAGCTCTATTGTTCCTTTTCTAGATTTTTCTTAATTTTTTTGTTGATTTATTGCATGTTTGGACAATTATTCCCTCTGGTTCTGGATGCTGAGCAGCTAGAAGGACTTTTGTGTTTATGTCTTTACTTCTGGACAAATATGATGCGTTGTTATGGCAACTGGGTTGGTTTTTACAACTGGGAACAGCTGATTAACATATCAAAGGCTCAGATAATACCTGAGGAGCTGAAAATGAGGCAGAGTGAAGGAGGAAATTGAAACCATCAGGAAACGATCGATTCCTCTTCTCCAACGTCTCTCTGACAAAAGCAAAGGAGGCGGATCAGCAGAGCTTCCAGGACGTGTTGCTGTGGAATATCATGTATTGAGCTGTTAGCATGTCACGCAGATAATAAAGGATCATTGAATTTTAAAGCTGATGGAAAACTGTGGGTTTAAGACCAGAGCAGCTTCTGAGCTGAAGGCTGAAACACCTTCCTGCTCAGGCTTCAGCATTTTTATCAAGTCACAACCAAACATTTATGAACTGATTGGTTTCATAAATGATTAAATGAAGCAGCATCGTCTTCACAGCTTTGACTTCCAAAACATGAGTAAATACTTTTAAATAAATTGAAATCAGTTTGAGCTCCATAGATAATAATCTGTGGCTCTCTGTCGTCAACAGGAGGTTTCTGATCTTTAGAAGGTCACATCGCCGTTGACCTCTGACCTTGTCATTATGCGCTGATGCAAAGCGGTTATTGTTGCTCTGGTCTCCTCTGTCCTTCCTGTTCTCTGGCTGCAGAACCGCAGCAGACAGTCGAACCGTTGCTTTAATAACGGCTGACAGAAACCTGGGAGCCGCAGCAGATAAAGAATCTCTGAGTGGATCAAGTCAGAAACAGAACCGCTGCGTTTGGACTTTATTAGAGCAGCGGAACCAGAACCGTTTATCTGATCGGTTTCACCGCAGAGGCAGAGTCCTCACTGTCCAGCGCCGTCCTGCTTCAGTCTGATTTACAGAGGATGATGGGTAATATTTAACGAGAGGAACTTTTCTGTCTGATACTAAAACTGAGCAAACAACAAACTGTTCAGTCTAACAAACCAAAAAAACTACAAACTTTTATCTTTTGATTTTATAATTCATATTTGTGTCCGACTGGTCCTTGGACACAAATATACCTGTGGTTGCCATGGTAACTTGGTGTCAAAGCACCTCAGAAGGATTATCTATGGGCTGCGGTTTTATGACCATGTTACGCCAACATTAGTGGAGAACAAACAGACTTTGGGTTCTTTAACCAAACCAGAACCACTGGTCAAACAAACCCCTCAACTGGACAAACTTCAAAACGGGAAAGAAAAGAAAACATAACGTTCACGTCGATCCTCATGAGTCAGGAAATGGCAACAAAAATGTTGCTAAAAGTCTCAATTTCTGCTCTGGATCTACCACAACCGGCTCTGATTGGCTGGTTTTAATCCACGTCTGCGTTTCGCAGTAAAATTGCTCACATCTGCTCACATCTTTGATGGCAGAGGAAACACAAACTCATTCAGTTAGAAGCAAAAAAAGCAGTGAATTTGGCAGATAGTTAAAGAAAAGCAATGCCAGGCCTCATCTGTGAGGCTGTTTCTGTTCATACGGCTGCGACCTGCAGATCTATTAACCGTCCGGCCCGATTCGATGAGAAAACAAGCCGGGATGAGCTGCCAGGCGGCGGCGAAGACGCTGACGCTTCCGTTGGCTTGAGCTGGAATCTAAACACGCTCATTTCTGGCTAAATCAGAGCGCCGGTCTGAGCGCAGACAAACAATGACGAACTTCATCTTCATCTCCATCTGAGACACTCCACATGATTACTGCATTCATCCAAACCGTCAGCTCCAATAACCGTCCCAGAAAACCTCAATCACTGTTTTCAACATTCACAGATTTCTATCATGGAGGAGCCTTAATGGAGGCTCGTGCTACAAAAACCACATTAACAGGCGTCACATATTTAACATGCATGAAAGGAATTAGTGGGACGAAGGCCAAAAGCAAACACTAATTAAACTACGCTTATCTGACAGTGGAAGCATGCAGCGAGGAGCGACACGTGGAGTTTAGCAAACTCATCAGCATAAATACGTTCAAATCTATTTTAACTTCTACATAATAAACACTGATCTGCATCTGAGCCGTTTAATCCGTCGACTTTCAGCTGCTTCTGCAGGAAACTATAACTACTCAACTTATTTATATCACTTATGTTATTGTGTTTTACAACCCGAGACATGTCAGCAGTAATTCCCCTCAGTTTTCTTATAACCTTACCAGGGAAGTGACCTTTCAGTTCGCTGACATTTATATGGTGGATTTCTCTGTAATCTCTGGCTAAAGGATAAAACCACTGATAACAACGGAAAATTACAAAGTGAAAGTTGAGAATATCGAGGCAAGCAGGAAATATAACAACTGAAACCAGAAAGAGGGAAAAATCTCAAAAATCCTGGGATTCTTGTTAGTCGAGTTTCTGCAGAAGCTCCAGTTTTCCATGAAGAAATGATGACGCAAGAACAGAATATTTTTATTTATACTGGTTTCTTTTAAATGAGTTGGTTTCTTTACTTTTAATCAAAGTCAACAAGTGTTTGTTTTAAACTGGGCTGCTTTTTATTCTCGTATGAATCCCAGTTTTCACCGTTTCATCTGGATGACATGCAGATGGTTTGGATGTTCAGGAAACCTCTGAACCACAAACATCAGCGGTTCATCATGGAACCAGGGAGTCAAGTCCAGTCCTGCATCTGGTCCAAATGTTTGTTCTGAACAGCACCAGAACAACGAGCGTTTCTGACGGAGAGATCAACCCAACCGTCCGCTGACCGATGACGGGCCCAGAGCACCAGAGGGGCCAAACCGCCGGAGCCCAGAGGAAACCAGGAAGTGTTTGACTCCGGATGGAGACATGTCTGTGTGTTCTGTGACACAAATTAAGTGAAGCAGAGAAAAAAAAGGGCTGTGTGTGTGTTTGGGTGCGTGCGTGTGTGTGTGTGTGTGTGTTGTACAGTAAACTCACTCTCCAGGCTCAGCTTCAGGTAGTGTGAAGCTTATTAGAGCTAATTGGATTCTTTAAGTAGCTTCAGCTCGTTATCTGGAAACGTTCAGGAAGCTCGGCTCCTGCAGGGTCTAATTTATCATCATCTGAATGTGAAATACATATCCCATGCCTGACTTTTGATTTAGCTCTCAAATTCTTGTTGTGTGACCAAATCCAACACGCAGTTTGGTTTAATTTCTAAAGGCATGACTTCATCTTGTTTAGCAAGTTTACTTTCTAATTATGCCACAAACTTCAGCCGTACAATGACAGACCGACCAGCCGTCCTGCACATGCTGCTGTCTGGCTGGGATCTACAACAGGATGTCTGCTACATCATTATCCAGGGTTTCCCTCAGTGCATCATAAACATGGTGGGTCACAGCTGAAGCATCACTGCTTTTTTATTTGTAACAGTTTTTTATACTCCAGTATCAGTGATGGTATAGTCGGGTTACGTTGGGTTTACAGTCGACACATTTCCCTTAAAATGGCCCATTTAGAAGGTGTTGCTGCAGAGCAGGTTCACATGTACAGACATTTAAATCATCTCTCTATGAAGGCCGTCGTTACAGAAACGACTGCACCAAAGCATGACTGAAGAATAAAAACCTCAAAGTTTGATCATCATGTTACACACAAACCTCTAGAAGTTTTCCAGGTTCATGTTGAAACGAAACTAACGCAGTGGGACTGATGTGAGCGCATACATCTTTCTGAACAAATAATAATGTGTAAGTGTTTATCTCACACTTAATACATGCTGTGGCAGCGCTTGGCTCTGTGCCCAAGTCGTCTCCTAAAGCTGCATTTTTCTAGGAATCTTTTTCATGGCCTTTTCCGCTGGTGAGCAAAGAGTTTAAGCTCTAAAATGACCTCAGGTCAGATGTTGCATTGAGACTGACCAGCGATAGGTCCAGGGTGGAAAACCACCTGGATGTACACCTGGATGACCGCAAGGACAAGCTGGACTGAATGGAAGAATGGATGGATGGATGGATGGATGGATGGATGGATGGATGGATGGATGGATGGACGGACAGACGGATGTTTTGGTAGATCCACAGCAGCAGAGAATAGAAACCTTCTAAATAGATGAACTCTTTAAAGAGCAAATAACCAATCAAATCCAGGTCGTCCTGATTCAACATATAGAACATTAATTATTAATACACTCTGTGTGCAGAAAGTGGGTCACTCTGCTTCAACCAACAAATGAGAAACAAAGAACTAATGAGATTTTAATGACGCAAGAAGAAATGTACCCATCAGCTCATGGGATGAGTTTGGACACCAGTCAGTGTAAACCTGAAGGATTTCCAGCTTCATCATCAAACTGCAGGATCCTCTCTGAGCAACGGCTCATTCAGCATATTATCAGCTCTCTGAAGCTTTTAGCTCCGGTCCAAAGAGTTTCTTCAGATCCTGCATCAACTGAACCAAAGTTAGTCTGCTGTGAATCGAATCATCTTGTGTTTAAAGAATCCGTCCTCAGGTTCAAAGAATGACTTCAGCTTCTGCTCCTTCAACAAACGTTTCTAGAAAGCTCTCCTTTGTCAGTGATGCCCAAATCATGATCCACTCAGAGATCACAAAGCAGGACAGAGTCATAATCTGTTGGCATTTCAACTTAGTTTCATCAGATTGTTTTTTTCCTGTTTATCTCAGTGTAGCATCCCAAAGTCTGCTGTATAAATACTCCCTGATTCAGTTAGTTCACGTCGAAGTCTGAAGGAAACGAAACTAAAGCCTCTGAGAGCAACTTCCTTCTTCACCAAATGGAAATAAAAATGGAGCCGTCAGATTCCAGCAGTTGGAGGATTTCTCTTTGTCTCCTGCTAAACTCCACGTCCATTTCCCCTAGCCTAGGCTAGTGCATTTGTTTTGGTTGTATTTACCCAGAATGCCCTGCACTGTAGTCCACTTCCTGCTTTTGGAGCGCTCTCCGGTCCGCTTGGTGTTCATATTTGCATTCGAACTGGTTCAGCTGAAGACTTTTGGTGTTTATATTAATGTGATTGACTTTTTCCCCAGTAAACTAGCTGGACTGGGACCAGCCCTGCTGGTCTGGTTTTGCTCCAGGCTTCAATCTTTAGGATGATTATATTTATATGTAAAAGGAATGCTGATCAAAGTTCTCTTACTGCTTTATTTGGGTTTGTCCCTCCCAACAGCAACGCAGCAGGCTAGGCTAATGTCACAGCATTTGTTACGCTACTTGCTATTGGGAGAGAGCTGCTCCTCCGTCTCATACGCAGACATGATGCCATGTTTCATCTGAAACATGCATCAACGACTCTGTTCAACAACACGTCATCACCTGGCAGCCATTTCCTTTGAGTTTGAATAATATTAATGTGATTGTTCAAAAGGACGACGGTGGATATTAGAAGTCAGAATAGCGTCAAAAACTCATGTAATGGAGTTTGGAAAAGGCAGATTGGACGAAGTGCATCAGTTTGTTTGGGAGTACGCCACGGCTACAGATGTGAACTTTGACCTTTGACTTTAAAAAAGTTGGAGACTTTGGGGCAAAACAGGAAGTGAACCCACAAAAATAAAAGACTGACTAAATGTGGGTTACTGTAAGAAAATTCTATTCTGAACCTGAACTGTTTTTATTTTGCCTCCCAGCAGACGAGTCTGAGTTTCAGTGAACTTTCCATTTGTCACATTGAAGGTGGGAAACGTGTGGAAACAGATTTATGTTGGATCGTGTTTATAAAAAACTAAACTGCAGTTCTGACCTCCAGCCTCCATGACGGCAGACTTTTATTTACATCTGAAATAAAAAGCTGCATAAAACATTTTGATGTGTTTTTTAAAGGTTTTTCTGTTTCAGGGATTTTATTTTCATTTTTAGTGTCAGATCAGCTCAGAGTCACTGAACTGATTTCATCTAAAACTTCACTAAAACAGATCCTGGTGGAGATCCTCATCCTAAACAGACATTCAAAGGTTTAATATCCAAACCCAACACTGTTAGAGATCAGTTCAATCCAAGGATAAACCTACCAGGTAGGAATGTTCACAGCTGGAGAAACTAACCAGCAGCTACACAAACTGATCCTGTAGCTGAGAAAAGAAAATCCATCATGTCAGGAATCAGAGGATTTCTTTATCTTAAGGATGAGAGGAACTTGTTTGAAGACACATTTTGGACAGGAAACATGAGCGGCTTCAGAGAGGAGTGAAGGACGTCATCTAAAAACTGAACTAGCCAGAGGAGGTGGCCTCAGATTTCATCTTTCTAACACCAACTGACTCATCAAGACGAGTTGATTCTTCTATTTTATCATTAGTTTGCTGAAACCATAATGTTATTATTCTTAGATAAAATATTTCCAGTCCACCTGGTAATAATATCGCTAAGGAAACCTGAGATGATCTTTGTGTTTCCCTTCATTAGTTAGATTGCGATTTAAAAAGATGTTTTCTAAATTCAGTGTTTTAACTTCAGCAAAGATTTATTTTGAAGCCAAATGAGAACATGTGAGTCTCTGAGGTGTAGTTGGGTTTGATGCTTAGAGAATATCAGGACATCCATAATCTTTCATCTGTGCGTTACTGGAGGAGAGCGGCTGGGACTCCAGTGGGGATAATATTTCCACTTTCTGACGCCGGAGAGTCTTTATCGCTCCTGCAGGCTGAGACTGATTCACCAACTGCTGCCGGTCGTTAGCTGCTCCACTGAGGAACAGAAACCCAAAGACTCTCCACCTCTGCTGCTGCTGCTGCTGCTGCTGGTGCTGGTGCTGGTGCTGCTGCTGCTGCTGCTGCTGCTGCTGCTGCTGCTGCTGCTGCTGCTGGTGCTGCTGGTGCTGCTGCTGCTGCTGCTGGTGCTGGTGCTGCTGCTGCTGCTGGTGCTGCTGCTGCTGCTGGTGTCGACTTCACAAGGTCCAGGAACCTTTTCTGTTTCACAATCCTTCCAGCAAAATAAGCGTTTGGATTCTTAATATCTGAGCAACAAACCACGGTCATAAAACCACACAGCAATAACTGTTTCCAATAACTCTCCTTAATGTTTCTGCATGTTTGACAGAAATCCAAACATTATGACCCATAATCTCATAAAAAATATGGATCATAATGAACTGGTGACCTTTGCAGAGGAAGAACCAAAGAGAGGAAACGGGTCTGAAGTTAATCCCAACTGTGTTTATCTTGCGCCCTCATTCTCACTTCTCTTTGCCAAATTTGTTCACTTGGCTAGTAATTTATTTGCTCACTCAAAAACTTGGACCCCACCTCCTACACACACACACACTCACACACACACACACGTTATTTTCTCCATGTCCCACTTTTATCTCGTTTCCCAAACAGACTTTTCAAGCTGGTCTCTTATATTAGCTGCCATCTGCGACGTCTAAATGAATTAACAGACTTCCTGATGAAACTGACAAACTGACAAAGCTTTTAGCACACACCCCAAGAATATGTTTCAGAATAAAAGAGAAAAATTAAACTGTATAAAGATAGAAAGTCTCAGCTAACCTGGAAATTACACATCAAATATTTGAAATTTAACTGTGAAAATCCTCAATGAAGAAAAACCTGTTTTAAATCATAGTGCAGTCAATTCTCTATTCTATGTCATCTTATGATGAACTTACTGTTCAGAGGTTTGGGGTAACACATACATTACATTATTACAGCTGTATATTATATTACCAAAGAGAGCAACATGCATCTCTCATAAAGCTGAATATTTCTTTTCCTGTAAGCAAAGTAACTTAAAGTCACAGATTTAGTTCAATATGACAGAGGACAGATCATGTTTAATGACACAAACACTAAACAACGTCCAGAAAACGTTCAAGGTTTGAATTTAAAAGTATTACAAACAACCAGGAGAACCGTTTGTGTCTCTGAATGTTCAGCTGAGGAAAAAAGGCTTAAAACAGTTTAAATAATGGATAAAGGTTTGATTTGATCAAGATGTCAGGAATAGGGTTAAATAGATTTATTGTATTGCTATGCAGTTATTTAATTCTTTATTTTAATTGGCATTTTGTTTGAGAAGAGGAAAAGTTAAAAGGGAAAATGATGGGATTAATATTTATTCTACCTGCTGGTGAATAACAAGCAGAGGGAAAGTCCTGAAGATTTATTCATTTATGTCATTTATTTTGGTTTCATCTGATTGTTTTGTTCCTGTGAAGATCTGAAATAAACCAAAGCTTGGAAGCAGCAGGTTTCTCCTGATGCAGGTCATGAAAACCAAAACGAGACACGACAAGTGGGAAAAGTGTCCAATCGATGGCCAGCCGGCCGGTCGGTCAAGACAACAATCAATGGAGCTGCTTGAGATAAATGACACAAATTTAAAGAGCAATATGAGCAGAATAACGACCATCCAGCACAGACAGCGACACGCAGAGCCAATCACACGCCTGCCGAGAGCCGCCATGATGAAAACATGGAGGCGTCCAGCAACACGCTGCTCCCTGAATGACCTCAGCAACACTTTGATTCAAAAAACAGGAAGATCTGATCTGAAAGCAGCTGGGATCCTCCTGGTCACATCGCAGGTGTCACCGCTGAGTGGCCTAGTTCAAGCACACTGGGAATTCACTGACCTGTTACTGACCCACCAGAGAGACGCTGCGGCTCACAGAGAAACTTTCTGCTTTTCAATAACCGGTCAACTACGGCCATGAACACAACTAATTATTACTTATAAATGTACAAGTTATATATCAGAAAGACCAAATATTCAAAGTCAGAAACGTAAAACTGAACCGAAACATTTAAACTCAACAGAGAGAAATAAATCTATAATGTAGCACTTGGGCTGATTATATGACATGTTTATTTTTTCTTAATTATGAGAAAATAAAAATCATAATACTGGTTCAATAAAAGTTCAATATTATCAGAAAGTTGTTTTAATGAGAAAAAAGCTTTGGTCGTCATGAGGATTCGATCTGAGCAGCTCAGTTTGATCGTTTCGTTTTCAGAATCCAGCTGCTGATAATCTGATCTGTTCAAATATGAACTATTTATATTCATAAAACTGATACATTTATCTCATTATTTATGTGGATGTTCTCATAAAACTATGACTTTTTCCTCATATTGTTACATCTTTATTATAATAATTTGAATTTATTATTGCATAGGACTTTATTGACGTTATTCTCTTAATATTACAACGTTTTTCTTATATTATGATTTTAATCTCGTCCCATTGCGACTTCATTCTAGTGACATTACTTTGTTGTAATTATTTTTTTTCTTAGAAATCAGTTTAATATCTACAGATGATCAGAATCATCGTCTCTTCGGTCTGATTCTCCATCAGGAGGATTTTTCTGCTCTGCTTGAACTCAGCCGTCTACAAACGGCTCTGAATGTCCGTCATCGCTCAGCTTTATGCTTCTGTGTCCAGACGATGTTATTTTCTCTGAGCCGTTTAGGATCCAGTCGAGGCTGAAGCCATTTTCAGCCTGAAGCTCTTAATGTTTCACAGAGAAACGTCCCGGAAGCAGCTTCAGTCTTTTATTTTAAAATAAAATAAAATAAAAATGAGACGCTTTTATCATTACACAATAAATAATTCAGATAATGTTCAAGTGAACTTCTTCAATTTTATCTGAGCAAGTCCTAAAAAAATAAAAATGTAAATAATGCAAACATTTATTTCTGAGGTTGAAGGAAACATGATTTCCTGCTTCCATGAATAAAATCCTGTCATAAAGTGTCAGCTAGCTTAGCGGCTAGCTGTTTCCCAAACGGCTTTTTTCCATTATTTTAGAAAGAAATTCATTTTTTCCTGAATAATCTGGAGTTACATTCCACAGAATAATCCAGGATTACTGACCGCTGGACATGCTAACAGTTCTGAGCTAGTTATGACCAACTGCATGTCAAAGTAACAATAAATCTACTGGTCAACCATTTCTTTATTAAAATGAAGATAATTAGAATAATTGTTCAAACTTTATTTGAATGTCTCTTCTCTGTTATCAGATGTTTTAAATCTGATGTTTTTTGCTCTTCATGGGAACCAGAAGAGGTTCAGCGACTCGCCTTCAATAAAGTGTTAAATTGTTTTCTCTTATTTTATTCTGATTATCATCTCTAAATGATCATCTCTATATGCGGTCAGACGCCGGTCACTTTGAGGCCGATGCAGCTGGATTTACCCAGGAAGGAGAAATAAAAGATGTTTCTGTTTTATTCCAATAAAAATCTAAATCACTAAGATTTATTTTATACATAATAACATGTGCTTGTATAAACTAATAAATATATTCATGAATTTATCAATAACCTTAAATCTACAGTAAATTTGTTTTTTTCAAATACAGTTTAGTGCGTAATTCGGAAAACAAATAAGTGTCTAAACTAAAGTCGAATCTCATCCGACTTTAACCAGAACATTTATTTCTCTGTCCTGACAGATTATTTATTTTCTGTATTGGTCAGTCATGGATCATATGCAGCAGGTAAAACGTTTTATGGTCATAATTTGGTTTTGGATCAAAATTTCCCCACATATATAAACTGATTCTGAGTCGGTTCATACCCGCCAGCAGGGGGCGCTGCCACGTTAAAACCAAAGGCAAATAAATAATAATAGTTTTGATAAGTGTGTTTCTACAGCTGCTTCATTTAGGCATTAAAATCTAAACTTAATAAATCAGATTAATGTGTTTTGATCTGGAAACAGGAAGTGGTGATAAAAACCTTTATTAGTTCAGACAAACAGACGTTTAAGACTAAATCATTAAGTTTTAGTTCCTGTTTGCTGGTGGAGCCTCAGGAACTTATTCTTTTTATCACTAAAGTTAAATACTTAATATTTGCTAATAAAACTTCTCCCACCAACTCAAATTTATCAGAGGCACATTTCATTTTTCATCTGGCAGAGAAAAATATTCCTAAACATTATAATCTAAAACATTTCTGTCCACTTTAGACTAAAACTACAAGAATCACAACAAATACATAATAAACAACCAGAGCTGCAGGAATTTACCACCTTATGAACATCTGAGAACCTGAACGCAGCACAGCATCCATCTGAACTAAACTACAGCGCTGAGAAAAAGAGACTGTAAGAGCCATATGTTTGAAATCAGCAATTACTAATGTGGCAGGAGCACACGGCTTTGACACTTGGGTGGTGGGTGTGTCGAGGTGGGCGTGACTGTCACTAAGGTATGAATGGGAGCCATACTGGCGCGCTGGTTTAGTATGTATGAGGAAGTGGGTGCGCCGGGTGGTGGTCATAATTTCTGTTGACCGTGTTATAATGTCGCTTATTGTTGGCAACATTGAAAGGTTTAGCCTGGTCAGTATGTGTCAGTCCTGTCAAGTCTG
>CAEGAG010185448.1:0-14471 GCA_903067065.1 Brachyrhaphis terrabensis
TCGGGAAACATCAAAGAAGCTCATAAAGCGACGACCCATCAGAACCGAACATAGTAAAAAGCTCCGCCGGAATCCAAACGACAGCGTTTAGAGCTACGGGAGGTTCAAACTCCTGTCATTCATTTTTGCATTACAAAAAAAGCGCCAAGCCGCCAAATAAACAAAAGGAAACTGACTTAAAGGAAAATCTCAAGGTACGCAGAGTACGTACAGCTGCAGGCGCTGCTGCCCACCGATAATATCCTGCAGGCGTCTGCGCATAGTTTAACCATAGAAAAGAGTTTTATACATAAAGCATTTTATTTTAAACGTTATTATCATTTCGTTCTTTTAAACTCTAAATATAAACAAATGTTATTACTTCAATGTAAAAACATTAAATTAAATAATTTTTTGGCAGTGCTCCCTAATGACAATGGCTATTTTTAGAATTTGCTCCGCGGGCGACCGGGTGCCCGCGGGCACCGCGTTGGTGACCCCTGCTTTAGAACATATCATCTATGGTTGTCAAGGGTTATCAGGCCAGTGTACTATAGGGCCAGGTCCTGCAGTGCAAAAAGAGCTCATCAATTCTGAGGTAGGTTATACTCTGCAAAAGTACTGGAGGGGTAAATTGTTAGTTACATCTTAACCTTTCAAAATAGGAAGTTATTTGGAGGGGGCTTACCACTTCAGTGATTTAAACTTCTCAGTGAAGGGAGTTAGATGGGAGGGGTTTAGCAACTCGCACAACAACAAACCAGAGGTACAATGGAATGAATTAAATCTGAGCATATTAATGCGTCAGGGCGACGTGGTTAAACAGGTAAATAAAAAAAGCATTCTGCACTTTGAGAAATGTGTTGTCGTGCATGTTATAATTATGCACTATTTTATGCATAGATATATTTTATATACTTATAAAATATACTGAAGTATTACAGCACATCACATTGTAATGCCATATAGTCAAGACTTTTCAGATGGGAGCTACTCCACCCAGGAGGTTAAAACATCAACTGATTATAAAAAAAAATACAAGAAGGGTTCCATACCTAAGGTTTTCTCCTCCTTCACTACACTCGTGACTGAGTTTGTTGGGTAGGCTAGAGACAAAGTTCTTGAGATGGGAAAACTCCAAAGCCCTCCATATTTCCTCATCAGAATAGGAGTCAAAGGGGTCCAAGTTCATTCTCAAAGATCCGGAAAACAGCACTGGGTCCTGAAAGGTGAGCAGATAGTAATATCAGGATACTAAAGGTGTATTTTTGCAGAGTCAGCCTAGCCCTAACCTTTACCTAATCTCTCCTGGGATGATCTTCATTTGAGTTTGTATGCGGTTTTAGAAAATTTGTCCAATGTAGGTCTGGCCAATATTACTGAAACCCATATCATAATATAATGGATTAATACGCAAAAAAGAGTTGTGGTCTATATCAATAATTATTAGTCTTTTACTTTAAAAATCTGAAATACTGACAAAAGAGTGATGTGACCTTTCCAGTTTTGTTCATAATTTCCTCTTGAGCTGTTGTACTCGTTTCTTCACTTCACACCATTGTTTTCTATTTTAATTAAGCAGTTATGAGGCACTGTGGAAAAATCTGAAACTGCTCTAAAAACTGTAAACATTGATTACTTGTCAGCTTTTTCAAACTTATTGTTTTTCACAAGGTATTGAGTTTATAACATTTATTATACAAAATTTGCAGCAATATTGTTTATATTTCAGCTTGTCAGCAGAAATGCATAAAACTTTGTATTAACAGTTAAAAGGTAGGCTTTGTCTATTTCCTGGCCTTTTTCTGCAAGCTACAGTTACTTGCTTATGATGGAGTAGGGCCAGACTAAGATTTTATTTGGTTAGTGTTTAGATACAGGTAAAGTTGTACAAGAATAAAGTCGTAATTTTATAGCAACTCTTCTCCACACTGTGCTAAAATTAGGAATATTGAGAGTATTGCAAAGTTATAGTTGGTATTAGTTTTACAAATAAAGAAATACTTTTTTCACATCAGAATCAAATTATCAGCTGCAGGATTTTGATACAACTATTTAAAGAACTTAAAAAAAAAAAAAACATTTATTTGAATTTTCCTAGGAACCATTCATACATTTGTTATATTAGTAACAATAAAGATATAATTCACACACTTGTTCAGTCCCTCAGGAATGGCTCCTAGCAACAACAACATGGTGAGTTGTTGGAGTTTAAGATCCAAAATTGACTCGATTTTTCTCAAAATATCATTCCAATAAGTCTTGATCTTATTGCAGGACCAGAAAAAGTGGGAATGATTTGCCTCTGTGTCCCCGCACCCTCTCCAACATTATGTTCTAAAAAGACATAAATTTTTCCACCTGAACTCTTGCCAATAGTTTGAAGCAGCTGAAGCAGTAAATTCACACATATCGTCCCATTGATCTTGTGTATCAATCACTTTCTCCCATTTTTTCCTAACATAATCTGTTGAGGTTGCTTTGGTTCTCAACAATCCCTAATAGAGGTTGAAGTTTGGTGGCTATGCCAGGCTTGGAGTAAGTTTGAGAAGCTAATTGAACTATCTTGTTGACTCTCTGAGATAAACTCTTTCAGTATGTTCGAAAAAGGATATTGTCTGGATTGCAAATATCTAAAGTAGTCCCTTTTTTAGGTTTTGTTGGCTCTAGTGGCCTTTATTTGAATGTAGTCTGCAGGAAAGAGGGTAATGAGAGAAGGGGAAGACATGCGACAAATGTCGCTAGGCCGGGAATCAAACCTGCGACTACCACCGCGAGGACTAAGGCCTCCATATGTGGGTCATGTGCCACCACAGCACCCAGAAGTCCCTTTTTTTAAATCACAATTTAGTGTTTGGAAGCTTTTGCTTTAGTGTTTGGAAGCTTGGTAATGCATTTTCATCTGATATCCTGCAATATGTGGTTATTCCTTTCTTTGACCAATTTTTAAAATTGGAGTCTTATTGGTTGGAGTCAAAGGAGGCCCATCAGAGAACTCGTAGGTCAACAGAGTAAATGAAACCAGTAGATAAAAATTTGTTTTGGCATGCTGCTGCAAGTTTCTGATCTCCAATCAGAGCTTGTATTGGAATATTTCCACACTTGCTATCCAATTCTTTCCATTTTTTCTCACAAGTACAATCACACCACTGTACTACTGTTTTAAGTTGAGCTGCGAGGTAATAATCGCAGAGATTTGAGAGTGACAAACTCCGTTTTTCTTTTGAAATCGTAACAGTACTGTACTTAATTCTTGGATTCTGTCCTGTCCAAATAAAAAAGTATATCAGTTTGTCCCACTCACAAAACTGAGAATAAGAGATTCTGATACGCAAAGAAATAAATAGGTTTAATAACCTCGGTAAAACTGACATCTTAATAACCTCAATTCTTGAATTAAAGTCAAATATGCAAGCTGCCTCACTGTGTGAGGTCTTGTTTATTCCCCTATTGACTGGTCAGTCAATAGGGGATTTATCTTCAAGCTCTGCTAATGTGTTTTATATAAATAAAACACAGATTGGTCTGTGTCCTGAATAGGTGCCACATGTGTCTAATAACTCTAAAAAGACCTGGATGGATTGGTCTGGATTCGAGAGATATAGGAGGATATCATCAGCATATAAGGCTATTTTATGTTCCCTTGAATTTATTACTATGTCATGGATGCCATTGTTCTTCCTAATTGCCTGAGCGAGGGGCTCTATGTACATGCAAAGAGAGTTGGCAAGAGTTGACAACCTTGTCGAGTGGACCTCTTCAGCTTTATTCTGTCTGCTTGGTGACCATTAATCTTGATTCTAGCAGTAGGTGACGAATATAATGTTTTAATACAATTGAAACAAATTGTTCCAAAACTAAAAGTTAGTAATCCCAACTTACACAATCAAAAGCCTTTTCTGCATCCAGGCTAGCCATTACTGCTGTATGATTGCTTGTTTGTATATTCTGAGGGAGGGTCTTATATTACCCTGAGTTTGTCAGTCAAAGACAAACCCGGTTTGGTCCCTTGTCAAACAGTTCTGAGACAAATACTTTCACCCTATCAGACAAGATACGATAAGATAAGATAAGATAAGATAAGATTTATTTGCCATTGTCATCCACAGATTACAACGAGATTAGAGATTGTGCTTAACTCAAAGATAAAGAAATAATAGTACAAAAAAAAGAGAAGTAGATAGACATCAGAAGATGATCGCCACACCTGTAGGTGTCGCAGAGTAAACAGAATTACATTTTAACAAGTGATGTCAAGAGCAGAAGTTCTTATGCCTTTGAATTTAGTGCCATGATGGCCATCGGATAGAAACTGTTTTTTAGGCGATTTGTCCTGGTTTTTATTGCTCTGTATCTCTTTCCTGATGGCAGCAGCTGGAAGAGACCATAGCCAGGGTATGAAGAGTCATTTAAAATGTAGATGCATATAGTTTGTAATCTTGGTTGATATGGGTCTGTGTGAGCTACACATGTTTTGTTCTTACCTCTTTCAGTATTAACGTTATAATTGCATCAGACCATGATGGTGGTGGTGTTATTTTCCCTAATGTCCAATTTAATAACTTTAACAGTCCCCTGTACTGTTAATAAAAAAGTCATTCTGAAGACCATCTGTACCGGGTGTTTTATTGTTTTTGTTTTTTTAACTTTATTATTGCCATTATTAGCTCCTTTTCAATGATAGGTGCTGTTAAGCTTTTATTCTGACGTTCACCAATTGTTGGTAAGTCTAATGAATTGAGAAATATTTTAACATTTCCTGTTTTTCTTTGTTCTGATTATGCGCATGACGTTTTATAAAATGCTTGAAAAACTTTGTCAATGCCTTCTATAAACTGTTTTCTAATATTTCTGTCTGTGGGTTAATTATTGAAAAAATTTATTGCATTATTTGCTTTTTTTTATTTTTCTTGCAATACGCAGGCAGATGATATGTTACTTACAAAACATGGATATTTTTTCTTTCTCTTCTTTACATATATCCAAAATTTTATTCCTTATCTTTTGGATTTGTACATTGATTTGATCAAGTTGAGTTCTGATTTGCTTGTTCTCCAATCTCCAGTTCTTTTAATTTCTCATCTAGTTCGTATGGTTCTTTTTCTTAATAGAGAGGCTAAGTGATATAAATTTGCCTCTAATAAGTGACTTCAACGTGTCCCACAAAATATCAGGATCAACTTCCCGTTGTCATTTAATTCTAGAAAATATTTTATTTTTGTTTTTATTTCTTTTATGACATTTTTATTATTTAGCAAGCTTGTATTTAGCCTCCCTATAGCTTTTTTTGTCTCATATCCGGTTAAGTGTTAAATATATGACGAGTAATCTGACAAGTTTTTAGTACAAATTTTACAGCTTTTGACTCTGTTAATCATTCCTACGAACCAAAAAGAGATCTATTCTTGAAAATACTGTGTGAGAGGGAGAAAAATAGATGAAATTTTTTCCTGTTGGGTGCATGTCCTGCCAAGCATCCAGTAAACCAATATCATACAGGCCCCTTTGTAGCAGTTTACTTTGTGGTGTGGTTGTCCTTTTGTTATTAGATGTCATTTTTATTCAAGACTGTATTAAATCCATCTGCACATATTAATATACCTTGTGACTGATTAAATAAGTTCTAGGACCTTTTAAAAGAATTGATGGTCATAATTTGGGGCATGTAGATAGAGAGAAGGGTAACCAATTTCCTTTCAATCCTACCCTAAACCAATGTATATCTGCCTTCACTCTCTCATATGTGCTTAATAAGTTCAAAATGTAGGGAGTTATGTATTAGTACTGCAACTCCTCTTTTATGACCTGTCTTGAATGAGCTATGAAAAACATTTCTAAATCAAAACTTCTGCAATTTCTCATACATTACTCTGCTCCTCTTGACAGGGTTACTGAGTTCATTAACATTCCATGAAGCTGCTCTAATATCACCATTAGTCATAGCAGCACACCAGTTTGCACATGCCGACAGTTTGAACACAAAAATAACAGAGATTTAGAAAACATAAAATAAACAGGATGACTTGCCATCTATGACATGTACATTGTAAGAGGAACAGCCCTACTCTAATTAGGGGCTCCTTCTCTGCCAAAGACAAGTTCCCTCACCTTTGAGACAGTCATTTCTCCAATCATCCTGATCAGAATGATGTTTTAATATGTGAGGGGGGTGGGTGGGGACTCTGGTGTTAGAACTAAAGAAAGATTACAAGCATGGGATTCAGATCTTACATAAGTATTTAGGACCTGCATCAAGAAAGCTATTTATACTTGTTCTCATCAGAATTCTTGAAGCTTTTCTCGCACGCGTTTGGGGCATAACGCGTGCCCCGAACGCTAGTGCGAGCTGGCCCCTTTGTTCCAATGCGCATCCTGGTTGACAGCTGGTTCTCAGTCTGCAGGGGTTGATCGCGGCGTATCTACCTGGTATCCCTTCTTCCTTGTGTCATCCGCTGCTTCTGATGCACTCATGTACAGGCATGGTTTGTCTCCCTGTGAATCCTCATCATAGTCAGGTATGGTGTTTGGAAACATATTTTTTCCTCTGAGATTCTTCTTGATGTTTCTGAATTCTTTAAGCCTGTTGTTTATCTCTGTCGGAAGGTTATGTGCAAATGGTATTAATTTACCATCATAGAAGATCTTCTTTCTCTATGACGCTTTTAGGATTTTCTCTAAGGTCATATCTGTCATTAGAGACAGATATGACAACTGAAGGTGCTTCAGTTAGTCTAGCACCTTGATTTTGAATGTTCGTACTGACCTCCTCCAGCTTCTTGTTCATTTCACTCTTAAAGCTGATCAGATCCTGCTTGATATTATTTTTCAATGCAATGATGTCATTTTGCATTTCTTTGATATTGTTTTATAGATTCTGGATAGCCTTAGCAGTTGTTAGCTCGCTCTTCTCACTTGGGTCCATGGCCTGCATCATGCTGGCTTTGTTTTTAGCGTTTGCTGTGACTAAAAGTCATGGCTAGGCAGGGACTGGCCATGACTTTTAGTGCTCCCTGGTCTCTTATTTGATCTAACTTCACGCACACGCATAGTATGTCATTGTGAAGAAGAACTGAATCCCTTTATTGAGTTTAGTGGAGTTTTCCTCGTCTCTGATCAGGACAGATTAAAGATTTAAACCACCATCTTGGAGACACTCCTGCAAGTCCATTGGCACATCCTTTGTGTAGAGAATGATACATTACAATAGGCCTCTGCAATGCTTTCCCTGCTTGGGACTACGAAATATAAATAAAAAGGATTCTGTGAAGAGAGGTGGAATGATTCCATTTGGTATGCTTGTAAGTAAACGATGGTTTCCTCTTTTAGTAAGGAGCAGAGACAATTTAGGGTGGCCAAATATCAGTCTGGGACAGAATCTCATTGCTATTGGAAGGTCTGACAGTTGTGCCATATAAACACTGCCTCAGCCTTTGTCTCCACTATAAATCTAGCCACTAAAGGCTGCTTTGCTACAGGTGCACTGATCAGGTGAGATTGCTTCTTTGCGTCCTATTTACTCACCTGTGGGATGATGGTGATTCTGGAGCGCAGCTCATGGAGGCCTAGCTTAGCAATGTCCACTCCATCAATGAAGATGTGGCCCTCTGCTGCCTCAATGATCCGGAAAAGCCCCAGTGTTAGAGATGACTTCCCAGCACCAGTCCTCCCCACAATCCCTATCTGTTGGGAACCAGCAGCACATCCACAATAAATTCCTCCAGTGTTCAGTCATGATGAGTACTCCTGAGCTTATCAGAGCTATAACAAGACCCACCTTCTCTCCTCCATTAATAGCAATGGTGATATTGCGAATGGCCAGGTCCAGGTCATGGCGATAGCGCAGACCAAAGCCTTGAATGTCTATGCAGCCCTGTGTGGGCCAGCCAGGGGGAACGGAGGGAGACTCATGTCGCCACTCTGCCTGTGGTCAGAGAATAGACATGAATGGAAATACTCAAATCATATTTTGAATCACAATCAAACTCAGCCAAAGCCCTAACTTGGTTAGGTTTTCATTTGCTCTTTCTCAAGACTAAACAGTTGACAGACTGTTTATTCTGTTACCTTTTCTAACTATAATTTTAGAGCATGGTTGTCTTTGTGGAGTGCATATAGACCTGAAGCAATGTCAAACTCAAATAGGTAATTTGGCTTAGAAAGCATCGATTTCCCCCTTTCCCCTGAGCTTTTGAACTGATCTGATCTGAGATCAAGACTTCCAAGTGTTTCCATGCACTGCTCCCAGACAATCTCCCCAAAACAGCAGGTCTTCCAGAACTACTTTTTTACATTCTGCTCGTTACTAAATGATAAGAGTTTCAACAGTCCTCTTATTATCACTTCTGAAGATGGCAAGTCTCCAAATCTAGAAGTAACAGTAATCAAACCATATCCCTGCATTTTATAAACTTGTGCTGAAGCATTTCAAAAATCCCATGGAACTGAGACCAGTGCACAGAGAGATTATAAAATTCATGTGGTACAATGAAGTATGAACATTGAAATGACTAAAAACAACAGTTAGATATATGCATGTGTCTGTCATGTGTCCAGGGCATGATGATGCCATAGAGTTGGAAAGATAGGTGGTCTACTATTGTTAGATCAACTGCCTTGAGGTCTCTTGGTATTTGAATGCTTGTAAGTCTTTTATGAAAATGTAAATTTGGTGAGAATAGCTGGTATTACAAGACTTATTTTTGAATTTAACTCAAACCAGAGAACATTAAGCTCTTTACAACAGAAATAACTTTTTAAAAAGTTCAGGTGACCAATGACCCTTGCAATATGACCAAATACAATCTCTGATAGAAATTATAAGCCCATATCACTTGGAGTAGTTTTAATTTATTATTTTTAAGTGTAGATATCAAATTAGGAATGATGCATATAGCAATTTATAAAAATAAAAAAATATATATTTTTCTAATATCTATTCTTTAATATGAAGTCTGTTTAATGAGATGACAGTAAAATCAATTAACTGCAACATTTTATTTATTTAAATGTTGCGGTGTTTAAGCCCAAAATCAAAACCAAGCCCACATAACCACAGAAAAATAAAAAGGACAAAACATCTCAATGTTAGGATGGTTTTATTCCAATGATTGTGCAGTGTACCTCTTTCCCTGTGCAGCAGTATTCCTTCACCTTCTCTACAGCTATTATATTTGTCTCTACATCAGAAGACATTCTCACGAGCCATGTCAATGAGGCAGTCAGCTGCATACAAAGTAAACAAATAAAGGTTAGTTTAGGTTCAAAAGCGTATTAAACAAATTTATTAACATTTTGCAAAAAGACATGGCTCTACTGACACTGGTGCTGATAACTACCAAAGTGGTTCTTTTACCTGCAGGGCGTAGGAGATGGAGAGCCCCATGATGCCTGGGCTCAGGCTATCTCTGGCTATAACAGCAAACAGGGCAGCAAATGAAACAATACAGTTTCCTACACACTCCAGGCGAATTGCCAGCCACCTACACAAACACAAGTTCAAATACAAACAAGGAATATTTACTAAGATGGAAATGGAGAGGAAAATAGAGATGAAGTTCTGTGGCTGGTGACTTGAGTTTAAACTCGATTGGGCCTAACTAGCGACTGGCCAATTGTAAATACAAGAACCCAGTCTTTGATCAGTGAATGTACCTCACTCAGCAGCACTATTCAAATTGGAAACTACTTTGAGATTTTTTGAGAATTTTAAGTTTAAAACCCTCTCTTTTTCTCTAGAGAAAGAAAGAGTTCAGAGGAAAGAAGCACATAAAGAAAGAGCAAAAAAAAAGCAAAAAAGAAAGATCAGACACAGCAAAAGAATGAAAGAGTATGCAAGAGAAAAAGAAAGAAAGAGTTTTAGTGGGTTAAAGTTTAACAATAATCCTGTGAGTGCTACTGGTCTACTACGATTTTGTGCAAATTTCAGAAACAAAAGGTACTACTCCTATAAAAAATATTCATCCCCTCGGTGCTTTTACAAATCAGTCTTGATCAAGAAAAAGTTACTTTTTTGGACAATTTTTTCTTAAAAATCTCAAAGTGAAAACCAAATTCTACAAAATGCAGCTTTTATAAATTAAATTTGAAAGCGTTAGACGGCCCTCGCTGCTCAGGTGTTCTGCCACCCCCATTATCACACTGTTCCTGCATCCGTGCACTAAACGGTCCAGTTCAGTATGAGTCCAGCAGCAAGTGTTTAAGTTTTGCTGATATCCGACCTTCCAGACAGGAGTTATTGTCACCTCCTGTTTTGCGGGGAATGTTTGGCGAGGACAGTAGGCTTTGGAGCACATTATGTTTGATTCTCAATGTTTATTGAATATGGTTTTAATCTATCATAGAGAGCAGCTAGAGGGATCACTGAATAGTCCTCAGTTTCTTCTCTAAGTGGGTGGGGCTTAGTGGGTTTGATGGCATCAAACTACCACATCAATGTGTGTAGGAATGCTCCCTTATGATGCACTCTCTCTGTTATTTAAGCACACCCATTGCGTTGGCAACCTCCTGCGCTCCGCAAACCGAGCAGATATTATGTTAAGAACATAACACTCAGTCCAATACGATATTAGGTTTTCAGGCTTGATATCTATTTTGTGAGTATTAATAAGCGCTCCCCTGAACACAGCGGTGGTTGATGAGCTAATTTTAAACTCTTGCTCTGCTAAAGGCGGTCTTTGAGTCGCCTTTTATTTGGTAATGGAACCGAGACGCACAGAATTGTGTAACACCTTGTTGAAACAATTATTACTGAGATTATTTTTTGTTGGGTCATTTATTTGAAAACGTTTTGTTGATTTCTTTTATTCTTTAATAAAGTTATAAACACTTTGGATCTTAATGAATAATCGCATCAGAAAAGGATGTGCTGGTCTCAGCCTCCTGGCAGCCTTCAGTGTGTCACCTACTGCCGAGATTGACTCAAAACCTTCCGATCAATAACGATCAATGTGTTGAGCACCCATGATCTAAAACATGCAAGGGCAGTGTGCCTTGTTGATCACACTGGGAAACACTGGTCTAGCTAGATTTCTACAAGCACTATATTCCTCCCCAAAATATCTGAAGGTCTTGAATTCCAGGGGATGTTCAGTGCCACATGTATCCAATTCCCTGACTTCTCAATTTCTCTAATTTTCTTGAAGTGTTATTTTGTCCTCATGTTGTAATGACAGCCAGGAATACTAATTAACCAATGAAGGGACCTTGCAGACAGTGGTGTCTTTACACAGTCACTGCACTCCATCTCACCAATTATGAAAGAAGCACTAATTGCCTGGACCTTTGTTTACGGTAATTAGGTCAGTCACTTTAAAGGGAGTGAATATTTATGCAATCATTTGTTTTATATGTTTTAATTGACTTTTTGTCAGAATAAGTTTTCACTTTCACATTAAATTCCTTTTTCTGTAATTATTTTGATCAAAAAGCAAAACTTTATTGATCATGATTGACTTGTAAAACCTATAAAAAGGTTCAAACACCTAGGAGGGTGAGTAAATTTAATAAGAACTAAAGAAGAGAAAAATAGCACAGCTCTTAACCTGTTAGCTACTATGCTGGGGTAGTAGGCCTTCTGGTTGTGGTCTACTCGCTGGTCACTCTCATGGATGAATCGCTCCTGCTCACCAAAAGCTCGAATGACAGAGGTGCCCAACAATGTTTCGTTAAAGTGGGTGTAGATAGGTGAACGGCTGACAGACTCCAGACGCTTCAGCTGGCGAGAAGTTGCCACATAAAATCTCTGTACACAAACAAGCAAAATAATGTTCAACCATTTTAATCACGTCTGAGAACAAGTCAGAGCTGCACACACAGCAGAAATACAGGATGCATTTTTAACTAACCTGCACAAAAAAGTAGAGCAACCCAAGAAAAGGAATGATGATAGCCACAAGTGGTGTAGCAAACAGGATAATGACACAGGAACCCAACACGTTGAACAAGGATCCCATGAACATTTTAATAATGCTCGGGATTACAGAATCAATGGTGTCCATCTCCTTCGCAAAGCGATTAACCAGGTTACCACTTGGAGTTTTCTCAAAGAAAGACATGGGTGAGCGCAGAACATCATACAGCAAGGACTGGTGGAGATAGCGGGACGCCATGATGCCCCCAATGGACATGGAGAGGGAATAACCAAAGACTGCTACACCTACAAGGCAACAGTAACAATTATGACATTTTATAATGCTGAATGAATGACTTTAAACACAGTTCTTTGTAAAGATACGTATTGCCCCTCGATTTTTTTTTCCCACATTCTGTATCACAATCAAATTCTGAGACCATGCAGGATTATCTATAGCTTTCCGTCAACATTTGCTTTCTTTTGACATTCTTTGTTCATGATGTAAAGAGTGACCAAGAAATTGTTCTGTCAAGCAATTCTCCCACTTCAGCTGTTGATATTTTCAGCTCCCCCAGAGTTACTCTCAGCCCTCTTTTTGATTAGTTCTCTATTCCCAGCCTGTCAGTTTAGACAGACACATTCAATTGGCACAGTTCCGGACCAAGCTCAACAATCTCCTCTATTGTTCACAGCCAAAAAGTATTTCCATCGTCCTTTGACCCAAGGTCAGAGGATGAGGAAATAAATCAACCACTTCAAATTATTTAAATGGCCACATTCCTTAAAGTACAGAATGAGGTGGAGTAGAAGCAAAAATTGGTAACACTTTATTTGACGGGTTGTGAATAATAGTCATGACACCATCATGAACATGACATAACACCTGTCGTGTTTATGACAGGTGTCAAACACACAGATGTGTGTTTATGACATTTTTATTATTACTGAATAAAAATGACACTTTATTTGGTAATAAAGTGTAATTACCCAATAATACTTTATGACAACAGTCATAAATGTTAATGAAGACTGAATATTACACTTTAAAAATTATGTAGTTTTATGTTATTAAGGCTAAAGTTAAAATCAGTAATACTTTTATAACAAATTTATGTCAGATCATGATTTCTTGGTTAATGTCAGGTTGTCATAACGAAGACATTTTGAATAATGTAAACTTTGTATTAAAAGTGTCATGATTTACCAAATCATGACACTTTATGACAACTTTATGACAACAGTCATAAATATTTGTGAAGACTTACTCATGTTCATGACTGGTATTATGTCATGTTTATGACGGTGTCATGACTGTCATGACAGTCTTATTCACAACCCGTCAAATAAAGTGCTACCCAAATATTTTTCTTTTTTTTATTGGCTCTAGTGGCCTTTATTTGAAAGTTGTCAGAAAGGAGAGAGAGAGAGGGAAGAAATGTGGCAATGGTCACCAGGCTGAGACTCAAACCTGCAATGGCCATGTCAAGGACTAAGGACTATGTGGGTTGTGCTTTACCCCTGCGCCACTACAGAACGGCAAGCAAATGTTTTTCATTCAGATTTACTCATTAATCCTATGCCTATTGATAGCTACTGTTCTTTTGAAATGAACAGTAGCTATCATTTCAGGAGGAAAACTACTCCTTAGTTTTCCTCCTGATTTGCAAAGCACTAAAACCACATTTGCTTGTAGTTTTATATTGTTCACCAGGGTCTTATTCTATCTTTAGACCATATCTCAGATTTTTTATTTTATTTAGTGGTAAATACTGATATCAATATAGTGGGGAACTAAAGCAATCACGTTGACATTGACAGAGATAGCCTAAACATAGCCTTTAATACTCTTAGAACAAATTGGCTTTACTCAAAAAATTTGCTATCCAACTCACTACCCGGTTATAATAAATAATCTCCATGTTACTCTTAACCAGGATATGTTAAGTCCCATATTAAGCAAGTTTCTAGGATTTCCTTCTTTCACCTTGAGAAAATTGCCAAAATTAGAAATATCATGTCCACAAATGATACTGAAAAATAAAAAATTGGAAATAAAAAAGAGGTCATATTTCTCCTATTACAGCTTCCTTTTATTAGTGTCCTATTGAATCCAGAATAGAATTTAAGATTCTTCTTCTCACATATGAAGCCCCTGTATGATAAAGCTCCATCAACCAGTTTCCTGTACTGCTTTTCAGTTTGAATTATTTGGTGTTAATTCAATTTTTAACTTTTTGTTTTCTTAGTTATTTTTCTCTCCATAGAAGCTAAACCCAAACCTGGATGATGGCATCAGCTGAGATGATGTTGTCATTTCAGCTAATCATCTTCCTCTCCTGATATTTTCCATTGAAAATAATCCTACAGCAGTTCATCTGTTTCTTCTTGTGCATTATTCTCAGACTTTTCAAAGGCCAAGTCGGTTGCTTGTACCGTATTTTCCGCACTAGAAGGCGCACCGCATTATAAGGCGTACCTTCAATGAATGGCCTAATTTTTTTTCTTTAAAAAAAAAAAAAAAAAAAAAAAAAAAAAAAAAAAAAAAAAATTTTTCCAAATAAAAGGGCAACCCAATTTAAAGGGGCAAAAAATAGAAACTAAAAGAGTGGCGGGGGTAAAATTTTGCACCCATAAAAAGGGG